>OU342632.1:59606150-59710538 GCA_910589415.1 Malachius bipustulatus
AACGGACTGCGCTATTCAAACATCTATGTATATTCAAAAACTATACTACAACCTAAATACCAATATTTAAAGACTGTCGTCTCCCCTCTATCTGAAATAGGCTTTTATGAATATAACAACGGAGATGATGTAATTCCTCCAATGCAGGCCGCACCAAATTCTATAATCATTTTCGACGATGTCATCTGTCAAAGTCAAAATTTGATTAGAGACTACTTTGTTTTCGGCAGACATCTTAACATCGATGTTCTATATGCCGCGCAAACATATTCAGCGATACCTAAGCATCTGTTGAGAGATAATGCAAATTTTCTAATAATATTCAGACAAGATGAGACTAATTTAAAACATATATATACTGATCATGTAAACACCGATATGCCGTATTCCAAATTCAAAGACTTGTGTGCTTACTGCTGGAGAATACCGTATGGTTTTATTAGTTTATTTCTTGATTTTGAAATCTCCCACGGTAGATATAGGGAAGGCTTTGATAAGTTTATAAAATACTGATCGATCGATATAAACGACAGTTGTTACGTTACAATGGACAGGAATGTGTTAAAAGACCTAATCAAGTCGCGGAAAGCTATAAAACAAAAATTTCAAGAATTGCAATCTGGAATTGTTCAACAGGAAAATTACCTGGAAAAAAAATTTAAGCCGATATCTGCACCGTTAAAGAATCTCTTGAACACGCTGGTAAAAGAAGAGCCGGAAATAAAGCTTGAAGCAGCATCACCGCGGATTAAACCGGTCAAGACCCCATCCGAAGAAACACCAGTGTCGTCTGGTGCCGCTCCTCGACGAAAATTGAATTTTTTAAACAGTGAAGTGATCGCAACCAACGTTGACGACGATGACGACGATGATTTTGCTGACGCTGATATAATTCCAGAAAATGTTATTACCAATATTGAGAACAGCCCTGCTTATCAAGACTACATAGACAGTTTTGGCGGAAACGCAAAGGCTTACGTGTCAGGTTTGCTGTTGGATATTAAAAAAAACTATGATTATACCTATGGACCGCGAAGGGAAATCAAAACAAATGATGATGGTGACGAATATGATACGGGAAGATTTTTACTTGGAAATTCCGAGCTCAATTTCAGTCCTGACGGCAAACAGATTTACATAATTACACCTGATGGCATAAAACACCCATATATAGGCAGCGTAGCATTGTACGAGCTCATTTTTAAAAATGTACCTAGTCTTGCAACTGTACAGAATGACCCCAGAGCAGCTAAAGATTATGTGGACATCTTGAATAGAACTAACGTCCACCGGTTTTCATATGATGCTACCAAACAGATTAAAGGCAACGCGGGTCGTAAATATATAGAATACATAAAACCTCTATTAGCTACTAAATTTACGAACGTCACCCCCCATAGACCGCAAAAGCTGCCCGAGTCTAGGCCTAGATCTAAGACGATCTCATTTTTAGCCGGTGGCAGAGGTTTGTTGACGTTGGAAGATAAAATTCAATTTGTACCCTATAAAAGCCCTAACGTGCTTGTAGATAGACTGAGAGTACTTTTGGGTGCGCAGTTGGCCGGTAATACCGGAAACGACAACGAGATAATTTATATAATTGACGAACTTAAGAAAACCAAAGTGATTGAGGAATGTCTTTAGATAAATTTGGTCGCTATTATACCGGAAATTTAGATAAATTTGGTAGATATCATCACGAAAATGAAATTGTTGGACAGTCGCAAGAGCAATTATACGTGGATAATATGATAGTATTATGGGGGGCTACTAATAACTATACTAATATCGTTCGACATAATGGTGTAACCGGTACAGTTTGGATACCTGTTCTAGAGCCCCTCAATAGTAATTGCAGGATAGTTTTGAACGGCAAGCATATTATCAAGTTGGATGACATTAAAAACGGCGATAATATACAGTTATTTAGTAATTCGGACAACAAGAAAACAACTCTAAGATTCACAGTTTCAAATAATGGCAAGAAGACCGATTATAAGTATACTTTTATTTTTAAAAAATGCCGTACATTTACATTTTTACAAGAAAGCGGTGTTGTTATAGACGAGCTGCTTTCACCAGGAAGCATTTATCTCAACGGTTCGGGGGTGTCTACATTAAAAAATATAAACTTAGCACGAGGCGACGTACTATCGTTTTATCCGGTAGATAATTTTGATTGCACGTTAGTTATTCGTAGCCCAACATGGAAACAATTATAAGAGAAATACACTCTCCTGCAAGACGCAACTTCCCCCGCCGCCATGTTATAATACGGTCCCTTAATGACCTTTTCCAATCAGATCTTGTAGACATGCAACCTTATGCTGGAGTAAATAAGGGCTACCGGTATATTTTGATTGTGATAAATTGTTTTTCCAAGTACGTGTACGCTGAACCGCTAAAATCAAAGTCGGGGGCGGAAGTGGCAGCTGCAATGGGGAAAATATTACTAAAATCCACCCCCCCAAAAAATTTACAAACTGATGCTGGCAAGGAATTTTATAATAAAAATTTCAGTTCTCTGATGACAAAATTTAAAATCAATCATTACTCTACGTTTTCTGTTATGAAAGCAAGCATAGTTGAGAGATTTATCAGAACGCTTAAGAGTATGCTCTACAAATCGTTCAGTTTGCAAGGGAATTACAACTGGATTAACATACTTGATAAACATGTGATGCAATACAACTCGACAACGCACAGTACGACAGGATACAAGCCCATAATGGTGGATAAATCAAACGAAAAGGAAATACTACATCGCGCCTACACCCACATGAAAACGGTAGATCCCAGAAAACAGACCCTAAAAATTGGAGACAAAGTGCGAATCAGCAAATATAGACAGGTGTTTGACAAGGGGTATTTCCCCAATTGGACCTGTGAGGTTTTCGAAATACGTTCTATTAAGAATAGTAATCCTAGAACGTACCTATTAAAAGATGAGGACGGTGCTGACATTATTGGAGGGTTTTATAGAGAGGAGCTAATCAAGACCAAGAATCCAGACATTTACCTAGTCTCCAAAATACTAAAAAGGAAGAACAATAAAGTCCTTGTTCGCTGGTTAGGCTTACCACCCTCTAAGGACTCTTGGATACCAAAATCAAATATATTATAGTTTTAAACATTTTATTAAATAAAACATTTTATTAAATAAAACATATTATTATACTTCAAATTTATATTTTTCATTTGAGAAGCTTTGATTCCCGCATGATGCATTTTTTATAGCATTTCCACAATACGGGCATGATGGGAAGGCGAGACGTCTTTTTTCATAGCACTCTATGCAGAACATGTAATGTTTGCAGGGTAGAAATGTCACGTTTGCATAATTTTTCAGACAGATCGCGCATCTCTTCCACAAATCTGAATCAGGAAATGCATTTAACCTCACACATATTTTGTCATCTTCCATCTTCTTCTTCTTCTTCTTCTTCTTCTTCTTCTTCTTCTTCTTCTTCTTCTTTCTGGACAAAATTTTTCTCTAAGGTCTTCCGGCATGAATTCTCGAAGCTGATATAGAAATCTTTTCAAGTTCACTTTGGTGATTTCGTAGCAAAGACACTCCAAGTTTATCGCTTCTTGTAAGTATTCCTCACATATGTCACACGCCTCACTGTATTCTTCTGATAATTGTGTCACTCGTTTTACTTCTTTTTCATCGAAAAATACTTTGTAATCATAAATTAGCGCATGACTAGCGTCAAATTCTAGGTCTCTAAATTCACTATGGAGCCTACTGATGGCTGAAGTCAAATCTATCGCGTCTGGCCAGCTACTCATAGAATAAAACTGCCACATGTCTGTTTACTCTTTTTGCGACTCTTGTATTATATACACTAGCCCCCACCACGTTTATAATATTATAAATGTATAGTATGATCAAGTTTTTCTTTTTTTTTTTTTTTATTTCCATTTTACATGAAAAATGTATTCGTGTAGACATGTTAAAACAGTATCATCTGAGAAAATAATATTTCGATAAAAGTGTTATTACCGAATTTGAATTTTCTAGTTATATACAAAATTTATGTAATATTTTAATTCTAGTCACATATTATTTAAAAGTCATTTAAATATATAATAAAATAATCTGTACTTACATGTTCTTTACACAAAAACCTTTACACTACAGCACCTCTGTAACAGAGCGTCTTTAAATATGATGCGACATTTCACTTTTAATTGCACCAGTTTCAATTTCACATCTTCATTTAATTTTATAACCAAACATTAGCATATTACAATGTATTTTTGAGCACTTTCTACGGTATATGAATTTGTATAAATATTGGATTATTTTTTTCACAAAAGCATCATAATCATCACACTGCTATATAATGGCTGAAAATCGTATTTTACATTTAAAAATCCGTAAGTTCTTTTTTAATATTATAGATTTGTTTTTACCTAAATATTAAAAACTATTTTTTTATTTTATAGAATTATTGGTTGAAGAGACCATGTTTTGGCTCTCAGAGCCACACAATGTAAGTTTATTTCTGATTTTAATTTTTTTTATTGTTGCTGAACTGATTAGATTATTTTTTTATTGAACTGTATTTGTTAAAGCTTCAAAATTTAAATCAAAATAATCAAAAATAAGTAAATTATTTTTTACTGACTAAAAATCAAAATTTGTGTGAATAGGACCTAGATACTATAATAGCATTTGTAGCTTGTAGTTGATTTTCTTTTTCTCTAGGTTGAGATGATCGTGTCAGGGTGGCACCCCCCCAACGTGGAAGGGTGCATAGACCTCTTCCACAAGCATACAATAGACGGCAACAGGGTGTGTGCCGTTTATTATCCTGCTGGTTTTGAACCAGCAGTAATATTGGTTCAACTGATACAACAAAACATTATATTTTAAATAAATAGTAATTAGGTTAGAAATAAGAGTTTTTTTTATATTAAGAGTTTCAAATAAATGTATTAAACAATTATTATTGTTTTATTAAACCTTTTTTTAATTTTACAAACGTCATATGTCCAATTTATACATGTTACGAAAAGTAAGTGAAATTCTAGTCTTACTATTTGCTGTTGGAATTGAATGAGTCCAGTCTTTATTGGTTTTTAAGGGTATTACAATCAAACTTCCTTCTTCGAGTAAAATTTTTCTTACTGTACTACCGTTTTGGAATAACATATGTCTCTCTCCACCAAATGATACTGATGCTATCGAGCTATTTGGTACCAAGTCTCTATCATCATCTTTATGTGGGCCAATTTTATCGTGCATATTTAAGTATCTATTAACTAGTAGAAAATTGTATTTTTGCTCCGTGCTTTTTTCTACTTTGTCTTTAATTTCCAGCAACTCGCTTGTCCATGGTTTTGTAGGCACTGATGTGCCTGAAAATCGGTATGCTAGACCCTGGTCTCCATATGCCACTATGTCTCTCCTTAGCTCATAGCTTTTACCAATAATTTTTACTTTATATTTGTTTCTGGGATAATATTCTAAACTATTTAATAATTTAAAATATTTTTCACATTCTGCTTTAGAAAATAACACTTTATAATCTATTTTCAACGGTTGTTCTATTTTTCTTCTCTTACTCGATTCTTCACACATTTTGAAGTGTCTTTAGCTTTTATATCACCTTCTTTATATATCCACATATACACCTCCATTATACCTGTGCCTTGACATTTCCATCTGTCATTCTGCATATTGCATTTTTTTTTGCCGTCATGTCTAACACCTTGACATTATTATATGCATTTCAAAAATTTGCATAATTTAATTGCTTATGAGGTCATTGACATAATTTATGTTGTCTTGACATTTTGAAAATTTGCATCTAATTGACCTAATTTATGAGGCCTTGACATTTTGAAAATTTTCATATTAGCACCGTGTATTTTGCGACCTTGAAATTTAATTGGTTATGAATAAATTTGCATCTAATTGACCTACTTAAACTTGACATTTTGAGAATTTGCATAATTTATGAGGTCATGACATTTTGAAAATTTGCATATTAACATGGTTATGAATAAATTTGCATCTAATTGACCTACTTAAACTTGACATTTTGAAAATTTGCATAATTTATGAGGCCTTGACATTTTGAAAATTTGCATAATTCAATTAACCTAATTTATGAGGCCTTGACATTTTGAAAATTTGCATAATTTATGAGGTCATGACATTTTGTGACCTTGACATTTAATTATGAATAAATTTGCATCTAATTGACCTACTTAAACTTGACATTTTGAAAATTTGCATAATTTATGAGGTCATGACATTTTGAAAATTTGCATATTAGCATGGTTATGAATAAATTTGCATCTAATTGACCTACTTAAACTTGACATTTTGAAAATTTGCATAATTTATGAGGCCTTGACATTTTGAAAATTTCCATAATTCAATTAACCTAATTTATGAGGCCTTGACATTTTGAAAATTTGCATAATTTATGAGGTCATGACATTTTGTGACCTTGACATTTAATTATGAATAAATTTGCATCTAATTGACCTACTTAAACTTGACATTTTGAAAATTTGCATAATTTATGAGGTCATGACATTTTGAAAATTTGCATATTAGCATGGTTATGAATAAATTTGCATCTAATTGACCTACTTAAACTTGACATTTTGAAAATTTGCATAATTTATGAGGCCTTGACATTTTGAAAATTTGCATAATTCAATTAACCTAATTTATGAGGCCTTGACATTTTGAAAATTTGCATAATTTATGAGGTCATGACATTTTGTGACCTTGACATTTAATTATGAATAAATTTGCATCTAATTGACCTACTTAAATTACCCCCTCCACTTTCCTCCTCCGAAGTGAGCTAGAACTGTCCATTATTATCTACTCACCAATAACCGTTAGCGGCCCACCAATGGCCGCTAACTTCGCGATCTTTGTTAATTTTTATTACTTTCTTGCAATCCTGGAATCCACACGCCAACTGCGCTAGCGACACTCACTTTGCTGCGTTAGCAGCTCACCAATGACCGTTAGCGGCCCACCAATGGCCGCTAGCGTTCATTTTTCGTTAGCGGGCAGCCAAAGTGGGTCATTTTTCGTTAGCGGCCCACCAATGGCGTTCGTTTTTCGTTAGCGGCCCACCAATGACCGTTAGCGGCCCACCAATGGCCGCTAGCGTCGCGATCTCCGTTCATTTTTATTACTTTTATGCAATCCTGGAATCCACACGCTAACTGCGCTAGCGACACGCACTTGGGCTGCGTTAGCGGCCCACCAATGACCGTTAGCGGCCCACCAATGGCCGCTAGCGTCGCGATCTCCGTTCATTTTTATTACTTTTATGCAATCCTGGAATCCACACGCCAACTGCGCTAGCGACACTCACTTTGCTGCGTTAGCAGCTCACCAATGACCGTTAGCGGCCCACCAATGGCCGCTAGCGTTCATTTTTCGTTAGCGGGCAGCCAAAGTGGGTCCTTTTTCGTTAGCGGCCCACCAATGGCGTTCGTTTTTCGTTAGCGGCCCACCAATGACCGTTAGCGGCCCACCAATGGCCGCTAGCGTCGCGATCTTCGTTCATTTTTATTACTTTTATGCAATCCTGGAATCCACACGCCAACTGCGCTAGCGACACGCACTTGGGCTGCGTTAGCGGCCCATCAATGACCGTTAGCGGCCCACCAATGACCGCTAGCGTCGCGATCTCCGTTCATTTTTATTACTTTCTTGCAATCCTGGAATCCACACGCCAACTGCGCTAGCGACACTCACTTTGCTGCGTTAGCGGCTCACCAATGACCGCTAGCGGCCCACCAATGGCCGCTAGCGTTCATTCTTCGTTAGCGGGCAGCCAAAGTGGGTCATTTTTCGTTAGCGGCCCACCAATGGCGTTCGTTTTTCGTTAGCGGCCCACCAATGACCGTTAGCGGCCCACCAATGGCCGCTAGCGTCGCGATCTCCGTTCATTTTTATTACTTTCTTGCAATCCTGGAATCCACACGCCAACTGCGCTAGCGACACGCACTCGGGCTGCGTTACCTGCCCACCAATGACCGTTAGCGGCTCACCAATGGCCGCTAGCGTCGCGATCTCCGATCATTTTTATTACTTTCTTGCAATCCTGGAATCCACACGCCAACTGCGCTAGCGACACGCACTTGGGCTGCGTTAGCGGCCCACCAATAACCGTTAGCGGCCCACCAATGGCCGCTAACTTCGCGATCTTTGTTAATTTTTATTACTTTCTTGCAATCCTGGAATCCACACGCCAACTGCGCTAGCGACACTCACTTTGCTGCGTTAGCAGCTCACCAATGACCGTTAGCGGCCCACCAATGGCCGCTAGCGTTCATTTTTCGTTAGCGGGCAGCCAAAGTGGGTCATTTTTCGTTAGCGGCCCACCAATGGCGTTCGTTTTTCGTTAGCGGCCCACCAATGACCGTTAGCGGCCCACCAATGGCCGCTAGCGTCGCGATCTCCGTTCATTTTTATTACTTTTATGCAATCCTGGAATCCACACGCTAACTGCGCTAGCGACACGCACTTGGGCTACGTTAGCGGCCCACCAATGACCGTTAGCGGCCCACCAATGGCCGCTAGCGTCGCGATCTCAGTTCATTTTTATTACTTTTATGCAATCCTGGAATCCACACGCCAACTGCGCTAGCGACACTCACTTTGCTGCGTTAGCAGCTCACCAATGACCGTTAGCGGCCCACCAATGGCCGCTAGCGTTCATTTTTCGTTAGCGGGCAGCCAAAGTGGGTCATTTTTCGTTAGCGGCCCACCAATGGCGTTCGTTTTTCGTTAGCGGCCCACCAATGACCGTTAGCGGCCCACCAATGGCCGCTAGCGTCGCGATCTCCGTTCATTTTTATTACTTTTATGCAATCCTGGAATCCACACGCCAACTGCGCTAGCGACACGCACTTGGGCTGCGTTAGCGGCCCATCAATGACCGTTAGCGGCCCACCAATGACCGCTAGCGTCGCGATCTCCGTTCATTTTTATTACTTTCTTGCAATCCTGGAATCCACACGCCAACTGCGCTAGCGACACTCACTTTGCTGCGTTAGCGGCTCACCAATGACCGTTAGCGGCCCACCAATGGCCGCTAGCGTTCATTTTTCGTTAGCGGGCAGCCAAAGTGGGTCATTTTTCGTTAGCGGCCCACCAATGGCGTTCGTTTTTCGTAAGCGGCCCACCAATGACCGTTAGCGGCCCACCAATGGCCGCTAGCGTCGCGATCTTCGTTCATTTTCAATACTTTCCGGCAATCCTGGAATCCACACGCCACCTGCGCTAGCGACACGCACTTGAGCTGCGTTAGCGGCCCACCAATGACCGTTAGCGGCCCACCAATGGCCGCTAGCGTCGCGATCTCCGTTCATTTTTATTACTTTCTTGCAATCCTGGAATCCACACGCCAACTGCGCTAGCGACACGCACTCGGGCTGCGTTACCTGCCCACCAATGACCGTTAGCGGCTCACCAATGGCCGCTAGCGTCGCGATCTCCGATCATTTTTATTACTTTCTTGCAATCCTGGAATCCACACGCCAACTGCGCTAGCGACACGCACTTGGGCTGCGTTAGCGGCCCACCAATAACCGTTAGCGGCCCACCAATGGCCGCTAGCGTCGCGATCTTCGTTCATTTTCAATACTTTCCGGCAATCCTGGAATCCACACGCCAACTGCGCTAGCGACACTCACTTTGCTGCGTTAGCGGCCCACCAATGACCGTTAGCGGCCCACCAATGGCGTTCGTTTTTCGTTAGCGGCCCACCAATGACCGTTAGCGGCCCACCAATGGCCGCTAGCGTCGCGATCTCCGTTCATTTTTATTACTTTTATGCAATCCTGGAATCCACACGCTAACTGCGCTAGCGACACGCACTTGGGCTGCGTTAGCGGCCCACCAATGACCGTTAGCGGCCCACCAATGGCCGCTAGCGTCGCGATCTCCGTTCATTTTTATTACTTTTATGCAATCCTGGAATCCACACGCCAACTGCGCTAGCGACACTCACTTTGCTGCGTTAGCAGCTCACCAATGACCGTTAGCGGCCCACCAATGGCCGCTAGCGTTCATTTTTCGTTAGCGGGCAGCCAAAGTGGGTCATTTTTCGTTAGCGGCCCACCAATGGCGTTCGTTTTTCGTTAGCGGCCCACCAATGACCGTTAGCGGCCCACCAATGGCCGCTAGCGTCGCGATCTTCGTTCATTTTTATTACTTTTATGCAATCCTGGAATCCACACGCCAACTGCGCTAGCGACACGCACTTGGGCTGCGTTAGCGGCCCATCAATGACCGTTAGCGGCCCACCAATGACCGCTAGCGTCGCGATCTCCGTTCATTTTTATTACTTTCTTGCAATCCTGGAATCCACACGCCAACTGCGCTAGCGACACTCACTTTGCTGCGTTAGCGGCTCACCAATGACCGTTAGCGGCCCACCAATGGCCGCTAGCGTTCATTCTTCGTTAGCGGGCAGCCAAAGTGGGTCATTTTTCGTTAGCGGCCCACCAATGGCGTTCGTTTTTCGTAAGCGGCCCACCAATGACCGTTAGCGGCCCACCAATGGCCGCTAGCGTCGCGATCTTCGTTCATTTTCAATACTTTCCGGCAATCCTGGAATCCACACGCCAACTGCGCTAGCGACACGCACTTGAGCTGCGTTAGCGGCCCACCAATGACCGTTAGCGGCCCACCAATGGCCGCTAGCGTCGCGATCTCCGTTCATTTTTATTACTTTCTTGCAATCCTGGAATCCACACGCCAACTGCGCTAGCGACACGCACTCGGGCTGCGTTACCTGCCCACCAATGACCGTTAGCGGCTCACCAATGGCCGCTAGCGTCGCGATCTCCGATCATTTTTATTACTTTCTTGCAATCCTGGAATCCACACGCCAACTGCGCTAGCGACACGCACTTGGGCTGCGTTAGCGGCCCACCAATAACCGTTAGCGGCCCACCAATGGCCGCTAGCGTCGCGATCTTCGTTCATTTTCAATACTTTCCGGCAATCCTGGAATCCACACGCCAACTGCGCTAGCGACACTCACTTTGCTGCGTTAGCGGCCCTCCAATGACCGTTAGCGGCCCACCAATGGCGTTCGTTTTTCGTTAGCGGCCCACCAATGACCGTTAGCGGCCCACCAATGGCCGCTAGCGTCGCGATCTCCGTTCATTTTTATTACTTTTATGCAATCCTGGAATCCACACGCTAACTGCGCTAGCGACACGCACTTGGGCTGCGTTAGCGGCCCACCAATGACCGTTAGCGGCCCACCAATGGCCGCTAGCGTCGCGATCTCCGTTCATTTTTATTACTTTTATGCAATCCTGGAATCCACACGCCAACTGCGCTAGCGACACTCACTTTGCTGCGTTAGCAGCTCACCAATGACCGTTAGCGGCCCACCAATGGCCGCTAGCGTTCATTTTTCGTTAGCGGGCAGCCAAAGTGGGTCATTTTTCGTTAGCGGCCCACCAATGGCGTTCGTTTTTTCGTTAGCGGCCCACCAATGACCGTTAGCGGCCCACCAATGGCCGCTAGCGTCGCGATCTTCGTTCATTTTTATTACTTTTATGCAATCCTGGAATCCACACGCCAACTGCGCTAGCGACACGCACTTGGGCTGCGTTAGCGGCCCATCAATGACCGTTAGCGGCCCACCAATGACCGCTAGCGTCGCGATCTCCGTTCATTTTTATTACTTTCTTGCAATCCTGGAATCCACACGCCAACTGCGCTAGCGACACTCACTTTGCTGCGTTAGCGGCTCACCAATGACCGTTAGCGGCCCACCAATGGCCGCTAGCGTTCATTCTTCGTTAGCGGGCAGCCAAAGTGGGTCATTTTTCGTTAGCGGCCCACCAATGGCGTTCGTTTTTCGTAAGCGGCCCACCAATGACCGTTAGCGGCCCACCAATGGCCGCTAGCGTCGCGATCTCCGTTCATTTTTATTACTTTCTTGCAATCCTGGAATCCACACGCCAACTGCGCTAGCGACACGCACTCGGGCTGCGTTACCTGCCCACCAATGACCGTTAGCGGCCCACCAATGGCCGCTAGCGTCGCGATCTCCGATCATTTTTATTACTTTCTTGCAATCCTGGAATCCACACGCCAACTGCGCTAGCGACACGCACTTGGGCTGCGTTAGCGGCCCACCAATAACCGTTAGCGGCCCACCAATGGCCGCTAACTTCGCGATCTTTGTTAATTTTTATTACTTTCTTGCAATCCTGGAATCCACACGCCAACTGCGCTAGCGACACTCACTTTGCTGCGTTAGCAGCTCACCAATGACCGTTAGCGGCCCACCAATGGCCGCTAGCGTTCATTTTTCGTTAGCGGGCAGCCAAAGTGGGTCATTTTTCGTTAGCGGCCCACCAATGGCGTTCGTTTTTCGTTAGCGGCCCACCAATGACCGTTAGCGGCCCACCAATGGCCGCTAGCGTCGCGATCTCCGTTCATTTTTATTACTTTTATGCAATCCTGGAATCCACACGCTAACTGCGCTAGCGACACGCACTTGGGCTACGTTAGCGGCCCACCAATGACCGTTAGCGGCCCACCAATGGCCGCTAGCGTCGCGATCTCAGTTCATTTTTATTACTTTTATGCAATCCTGGAATCCACACGCCAACTGCGCTAGCGACACTCACTTTGCTGCGTTAGCAGCTCACCAATGACCGTTAGCGGCCCACCAATGGCCGCTAGCGTTCATTTTTCGTTAGCGGGCAGCCAAAGTGGGTCATTTTTCGTTAGCGGCCCACCAATGGCGTTCGTTTTTCGTTAGCGGCCCACCAATGACCGTTAGCGGCCCACCAATGGCCGCTAGCGTCGCGATCTCCGTTCATTTTTATTACTTTTATGCAATCCTGGAATCCACACGCCAACTGCGCTAGCGACACGCACTTGGGCTGCGTTAGCGGCCCATCAATGACCGTTAGCGGCCCACCAATGACCGCTAGCGTCGCGATCTCCGTTCATTTTTATTACTTTCTTGCAATCCTGGAATCCACACGCCAACTGCGCTAGCGACACTCACTTTGCTGCGTTAGCGGCCCACCAATGACCGTTAGCGGCCCACCAATGGCCGCTAGCGTTCATTTTTCGTTAGCGGGCAGCCAAAGTGGGTCATTTTTCGTTAGCGGCCCACCAATGGCGTTCGTTTTTCGTAAGCGGCCCACCAATGACCGTTAGCGGCCCACCAATGGCCGCTAGCGTCGCGATCTTCGTTCATTTTCAATACTTTCCGGCAATCCTGGAATCCACACGCCAACTGCGCTAGCGACACGCACTTGAGCTGCGTTAGCGGCCCACCAATGACCGTTAGCGGCCCACCAATGGCCGCTAGCGTCGCGATCTCCGTTCATTTTTATTACTTTCTTGCAATCCTGGAATCCACACGCCAACTGCGCTAGCGACACGCACTCGGGCTGCGTTACCTGCCCACCAATGACCGTTAGCGGCTCACCAATGGCCGCTAGCGTCGCGATCTCCGATCATTTTTATTACTTTCTTGCAATCCTGGAATCCACACGCCAACTGCGCTAGCGACACGCACTTGGGCTGCGTTAGCGGCCCACCAATAACCGTTAGCGGCCCACCAATGGCCGCTAGCGTCGCGATCTTCGTTCATTTTCAATACTTTCCGGCAATCCTGGAATCCACACGCCAACTGCGCTAGCGACACTCACTTTGCTGCGTTAGCGGCCCTCCAATGACCGTTAGCGGCCCACCAATTGCCACTAGCTTTCATTTTTCGTTAGCGGGCAGCAAAAGTGCGCAATTTTTCGTTAGCGGCCCACCAATGGCGTTCATTTTTCGTTAGCGGCCCATCAATGACCGTTAGCGGCCCATCAATGGCCGCTAGCGTTCATTTTTCGTTAGCGGGCAGCCAAAGTGGGTCATTTTTCGTTAGCAGCCAACCAATGGCGTTCGTTTTTCGTTAGCGGCCCACCAATGACCATTAGCGGCCCACCAATGGCCGCTAGCGTCGCGATCTCCGTTCATTTTTATTACTTTTATGCAATCCTGGCTTCCACACGCCAACTGCGCTAGCGACACGCACTTGGGCTGCGTTAGCGGCCCATCAATGACCGTTAGCGGCCCACCAATGGCCGCTAGCGTTCATTTTTCGTTAGCGGGCAGCCAAAGTGGGTCATTTTTTGTTAGCGGCCCACCAATGACCGTTAGCGGCCCACCAATGACCGTTAGCGGCCCACCAATTGCCACTAGCTTTCATTTTTCGTTAGCGGGCAGCAAAAGTGCGCCATTTTTCGTTAGCGATCCACCAATGGCGTTCATTTTTCGTTAGCGGCCCATCAATGACTGTTAGCGGCCCACCAATGGCCGCTAGCGTTCATTTTTCGTTAGCGGGCAGCCAAAGTGGGTCATTTTTCGTTAGCGGCCCACCAATGGCGTTCGTTTTTCGTTAGCGGCCCACCAATGACCGTTAGCGGCCCACCAATGGCCGCTAGCGTCGCGATCTCCATTCATTTTTATTACTTTTATGCAATCCTGGAATCCACACGCCAATTGCGCTAGCGACACGCACTTGGGCTGCGTTAGCGGCCCATCAATGACCGTTAGCGGCCCACCAATGGCCGCTAGCGTCGCGATCTTCGTTCATTTTTAATACTTTCTTGCAATCCTGGAGTCCACACGCCAACTGCGCTAGCTACACTCACTTTGCTGCGTTAGCGGCCCACCAATGGCCTCTAGCGTCGCGATCTCCGTTCATTTTTATTACTTTTATGCAATCCTGGAATCCACACGCCAACTGCGCTAGCGACACTCACTTGGGCTGCGTTAGCGGCCCATCAATGACCGTTAGCGGCCCACCAATGGCCGCTAGCGTCGCGATCACCGTTCATTGTTATTACTTTCTTGCAATCCTGGAATCCACACGCCAACTGCGCTAGCGACACTCACTTTGCTGCGTTAGCGGCTCACCAATGACCGTTAGCGGCCCACCAATGGCCGCTAGCGTCGCGATCTTCGTTAATTTTTTTTGCTTTCTTGCAATCCTGGAATTCACACGCCAACTGCGCTAGCGACACGCACTCGGGCTGCGTTAGCTGCCCACCAATGACCGTTAGCGGCCCACGAATGGCCGCTAGCGTTCATTTTTCGTTAGCGGGCAGCCAAAGTGGGTCATTTTTCGTTAGCGGCCCACCAATAGCGTTCGTTTTTCGTTAGCGGCCCACCAATGACCGTTAGCGGCCCACCAATGGCCGCTAGCGTCGCGATCTCCGTTCATTTTTATTACTTTTATGCAATCCTGGAATCCACACGCTAACTGCGCTAGCGACACGCACTTGGGCTGCGTTAGCGAACCACCAATGACCGTTAGCGGCCCACCAATGGCCGCTAGCGTCACGATCTTCGTTCATTTTTAATACTTTCTTGCAATCCTGGAATCCACACGCCAACTGCGCTAGCGACACTCACTTTGCTGCGTTAGCGGCCCACCAATGACCGTTAGCAGCCCACCAATTGCCACTAGCTTTCATTTTTCGTTAGCGGGCAGCAAAAGTGCGCCATTTTTCGTTAGCGTCCCACCAATGGCGTTCATTTTTCGTTAGCGGCCCACCAATGACCGTTAGCGGCCCACCAATGGCCGCTAGCGTCGCGATCTCCGTTCATTTTTATTACTTTCTTGCAATCCTGGAATCCACACGCCAACTGCGCTAGCGACACTCACTTTGCTGCGTTAGCGGCCCACCAATGACCGTTAGCGGCCCACCAATGGCCGCTAGCGTTCATTTTTCGTTAGCGGGCAGCCAAAGTGGGTCATTTTTCGTTAGCGGCCCACCAATGGCGTTCGTTTTTCGTTAGCGGCCCACCAATGACCGTTAGCGGCCCACCAATGGCCGCTAGCGTCGCGATCTCCGTTCATTTTTATTACTTTTATGCAATCCTGGAATCCACACGCCAACTGCGCTAGCGACACGCACTTGGGCTGCGTTAGCGGCCCATCAATGACCGTTAGCGGCCCACCAATGGCCGCTAGCGTCGCAATCTCCGTTCATTGTTATTACTTTCTTGCAATCCTGGAATCCACACGCCAACTGCGCTAGCGACACTCACTTTGCAGCGTTAGCGGCTCACCAATGACCGTTAGCGGCCCACCAATGGCCGCTAGCGTCGCGATCTTCGTTCATTTTTTTTGCTTTCTTGCAATCCTGGAATCCACACGCCAACTGCGCTAGCGACACGCACTCGGGCTGCGTTAGCTGCTCACCAATGACCGTTAGCGGCCCACTAATGGCCGCTAGCGTTCATTTTTAGTTAGCGGGCAGCCAAAGTGGGTCATTTTTCGTTAGCGGCCCACCAATGGCGTTCATTTTTCGTTAGCGGCCCACCAATGACCGTTAGTGGCCCACCAATGGCCGCCAGCGTTCATTTGTATTACTTTTATGCAATCCTGGAATCCACACGCTAACTGCGCTAGCGACACGCACTTGGGCTGCGTTAGCGAACCACCAATGACCGTTAGCGGCCCACCAATGGCCGCTAGCGTCGCGATCTTCGTTCATTTTTAATACTTTCTTGCAATCATGGAATCCACACGCCAACTGCGCTAGCGACACTCACTTTGCTGCGTTAGCGGCTCACCAATGACCGTTAGCGGCTCACCAATGACCGTTAGCGGCCCACCAATTGCCGCTAGCGTCGCGATCTTCGTTCATTTTTTTTGCTTTCTTGCAATCCTGGAATCCACACGCCAACTGCGCTAGCGACACGCACTCGGGCTGCGTTAGCTGCTCACCAATGACCGTTAGCGGCCCACCAATGGCCGCTAGCGTTCATTTTTAGTTAGCGGGCAGCCAAAGTGGGTCATTTTTCGTTAGCGGCCCACCAATGGCGTTCATTTTTCGTTAGCGGCCCACCAATGACCGTTAGCGGCCCACCAATGGCCGCTAGCGTCGCGATCTTCGTTCATTTTTTTTGCTTTCTTGCAATCCTGGAATCCACACGCCAACTGCGCTAGCGACACGCACTCGGGCTGCGTTAGCGGCCCACCAATGACCGTTAGCGGCCCACCAATGGCCGCTAGCGTCGCGATCTCCGTTCATTTTTATTACTTTTATGCAATCCTGGAATCCACACGCTAACTGCGCTAGCGACACGCACTTGGGCTGCGTTAGCGAACCACCAATGACCGTTAGCGGCCCACCAATGGCCGCTAGCGTCGCGATCTTCGTTCATTTTTAATACTTTCTTGCAATCCTGGAATCCACACGCCAACTGCGCTAGCGACACTCACTTTGCTGCGTTAACGGCCCACCAATGACCATTAGCAGCCCACCAATTGCCACTCGCTTTCATTTTTCGTTAGCGGGCAGCAAAAGTGCGCCATTTTTCGTTAGCGTCCCACCAATGGCGTTCATTTTTCGTTAGCGGCCCACCAATGACCGTTAGCGGCCCACCAATGGCCGCTAGCGTCGCGATCTCTGTTCATTTTTATTACTTTTATACAATCCTGGAATCCACACGCCAACTGCGCTAGCGACACGCACTTGGGCTGCGTTAGCGGCCCATCAATGACCGTTAGCGGCCCACCAATGGCCGCTAGCGTCGCAATCTCCGTTCATTGTTATTACTTTCTTGCAATCCTGGAATCCACACGCCAACTGCGCTAGCGACACTCACTTTGCTGCGTTAGCGGCTCACCAATGACCGTTAGCGGCCCACCAATGGCCGCTAGCGTCGCGATCTTCGTTCATTTTTTTTGCTTTCTTGCAATCCTGGAATCCACACGCCAACTGCGCTAGCGACACGCACTCGGGCTGCGTTAGCTGCTCACCAATGACCGTTAGCGGCCCACCAATGGCCGCTAGCGTTCATTTTTAGTTAGCGGGCAGCCAAAGTGGGTCATTTTTCGTTAGCGGCCCACCAATGGCGTTCATTTTTCGTTAGCGGCCCACCAATGACCGTTAGTGGCCCACCAATGGCCGCCAGCGTTCATTTTTATTACTTTTATGCAATCCTGGAATCCACACGCTAACTGCGCTAGCGACACGCACTTGGGCTGCGTTAGCGAACCACCAATGACCGTTAGCGGCCCACCAATGGCCGCTAGCGTCGCGATCTTAGTTCATTTTTAATACTTTCTTGCAATCCTGGAATCCACACGCCAACTGCGCTAGCGACACTCACTTTGCTGCGTTAGCGGCCCACCAATGACCGTTAGCAGCCCACCAATTGCCACTAGCTTCCATTTTTCGTTAGCGGGCAGCAAAAGTGCGCCATTTTTCGTTAGCGTCCCACCAATGGCGTTCATTTTTCGTTAGCGGCCCACCAATGACCGTTAGCGGCCCACCAATGACCGTTAGCGGCCCACCAATGGCCGCTAGCGTCGCGATCTCCGTTCATTTTTATTACTTTCTTGCAATCCTGGAATCCACACGCCAACTGCGCTAGCGACACTCACTTTGCTGCGTTAGCGGCCCACCAATGACCGTTAGCGGCCCACCAATGGCCGCTAGCGTTCATTTTTCGTTAGCGGGCAGCCAAAGTGGGTCATTTTTCGTTAGCGGCCCACCAATGGCGTTCGTTTTTCGTTAGCGGCCCACCAATGACCGTTAGCGGCCCACCAATGGCCGCTAGCGTCGCGATCTCCGTTCATTTTTATTACTTTTATGCAATCCTGGAATCCACACGCCAACTGCGCTAGCGACACGCACTTAGGCTGCGTTAGCGGCCCATCAATGACCGTTAGCGGCCCACCAATGGCCGCTAGCGTCGCGATCTCCGTTCATTGTTATTACTTTGTTGAAATCCTGGAATCCACACGCCATCTGCGCTTGCGACACTCACTTTGCTGCGTTAGCGGCTCACCAATGACCGTTAGCGGCCCACCAATGGCCGCTAGCGTCGCGATCTTCGTTCATTTTTTTTGCTTTCTTGCAATCCTGGAATCCACACGCCAACTGCGCTAGCGACACGCACTCGGGCTGCGTTAGCTGCCCACCAATGACCGTTAGCGGCCCACCAATGGCCGCTAGCGTTCATTTTTAGTTAGCGGGCAGCCAAAGTGGGTCATTTTTCGTTAGCGGCCCACCAATGGCGTTCATTTTTCGTTAGCGGCCCACCAATGACCGTTAGCGGCCCACCAATGGCCGCTAGCGTCGCGATCTCCGATCATTTTTATTACTTTCTTGCAATCCTGGAATCCACACACCAACTGCGCTAGCGACACGCACTTGGGCTGCGTTAGCGGCGCACCAATAACCGTTAGCGGCCCACCAATGGCCGCTAACGTCGCGATCTTTGTTAATTTTTATTACTTTCTTGCAATCCTGGAGTCCACACGCCAACTGCGCTAGCTACACTCACTTTGCTGCGTTAGCGGCCCACCAATGACCGTTAGCGGCCCACCAATGGCCGCTAGCGTTCATTTTTCGTTAGCGGGCAGCCAAAGTGGGTCATTTTTCGTTAGCGGCCCACCAATGGCGTTTATTTTTCGTTAGCAGCCCACCAATGACCGTTAGCGGCCCACCAATGGCCGCTAGCGTCGCGATCTCCGTTCATTCTTATTACTTTTATGCAATCCTGGAATCCACACGACAACTACGCTAGCGACACGCACCTGGGCTGCGTTAGCGGCCCACCAATGACAGTTAGCGGCCCACCAATGGCCGCCAGCGTTAATTTTTATTACTTTTATGCAATCCTGGAATCTACACGCTAACTGCGCTAGCGACACGCACTTGGGCTGCGTTAGCGAACCATCAATGACCGTTAGCGGCCCACCAATGGCCGCTAGCGTCGCGATCTTCGTTAATTTTTAATACTTTCTTGCAATCCTGGAATCCACACGCCAACTGCGCTAGCGACACTCACTTTGCTGCGTTAGCGGCACACCGAATGACCGTTAGCGGCCCACCAATGGCCGCTAGCGTTCATTTTTCGTTAGCGGGCAGCCAAAGTGGGTCATTTTTCGTTAGCGGCCCACCAATGGCGTTCGATTTTCGTTAGCGGCCCGCCAATGACCGTTAGCGGCCCACCAATGGCCGCTAGCGTCGCGATCTCTGTTCATTTTTATTACTTTCTTGCAATCCTGGAATCCAGACGCCAACTGCGCTAGCGACACTCACTTTGCTGCGTTAGCGGCCCATCAATGACCGTTAGCGGCCCACCAATGGTCGCTAGCGTTCATTTTTCGTTAGCGGGCAGCCAAAGTGGGTCATTTTTCGTTAGCGGCCCACCAATGGCGTTCGTTTTTCGTTAGCGGCCCGCCAATGACCGTTAGCGGCCCCCCAATGGCCGCTAGCGTCGCGATCTCCGTTCATTTTTATTACTTTTATGCAATCCTGGAATCCACACGACAACTACGCGAGCGACACGCACCTGGGCTGCGTTAGCGGCCCACCAATGACAGTTAGCGGCCCACCAATTGCCACTAGCTTTCATTTTTAGTTAGCGGGCAGCAAAAGTGCGCCATTTTTCGTTAGCGGCCCACCAATGGCGTTCATTTTTCGTTAGCGGCCCACCAATGACCGTTAGCGGCCCACCAATGGCCGCTAGCGTCGCGATCTCCGTTCATTCTTATTACTTTTATGCAATCCTGGAACCCACACGACAACTACGCTAGCGACACGCACCTGGGCTGCGTTAGCGGCCCACCAATGACAGTTAGCGGCCCACCAATGGCCGCCAGCGTTAATTTTTATTACTTTTTTGCAATCCTGGAAACCACACGCTAACTGCGCTGGCGACACGCACTTGGGCTGCGTTAGCGAACCACCAATGACCGTTAGCGGCCCACCAATGGCCGCTAGCGTCGCGATCTCCGTTCATTTTTATTACTTTTTTATGCAATCCTGGAATCCACACGCCAACTGCGCTAGCGACACTCACTTGGGCTGCGTTAGCGGCCCATCAATGACCGTTAGCGGCCCACCAATGGCCGCTAGCGTCGCGATCACCGTTCATTGTTATTACTTTCTTGCAATCCTGGAATCCACACGCCAACTGCGCTAGCGACACTCACTTTGCTGCGTTAGTGGCTCACCAATGACCGTTAGCGGCCCACCAATGGCCGCTAGCGTCGCGATCTTCGTTAATTTTTTTTGCTTTCTTGCAATCCTGGAATCCACACGCCAACTGCGCTAGCGACACGCACTCGGGCTGCGTTAGCTGCCCACCAATGACCGTTAGCGGCCCACCTATGGCCGCTAGCGTTCATTTTTCGTTAGCGGGCAGCCAAAGTGGGTCATTTTTCGTTAGCGGCCCACCAATAGCGTTCGTTTTTCGTTAGCGGCTCACCAATGACCGTTAGCGGCCCACCAATGACCGCTAGCGTCGCGATCTCCGTTCATTTTTATTACTTTTATGCAATCCTGGAATCCACACGCTAACTGCGCTAGCGACACGCACTTGGGCTGCGTTAGCGAACCACCAATGACCGTTAGCGGCCCACCAATGGCCGCTAGCGTCGCGATCTTCGTTCATTTTTAATACTTTCTTGCAATCCTGGAATCCACACGCCAACTGCGCTAGCGACACTCACTTTGCTGCGTTAGCGGCCCACCAATGGCCGCTAGCGTCGCGATCTCCGTTCATTGTTATTACTTTGTTGAAATCCTGGAATCCACACGCCATCTGCGCTAGCGACACTCACTTTGCTGCGTTAGCGGCTCACCAATGACCGTTAGCGGCCCACCAATGGCCGCTAGCGTCGCGATCTTCGTTCATTTTTTTTGCTTTCTTGCAATCCTGGAATCCACACGCCAACTGCGCTAGCGACACGCACTCGGGCTGCGTTAGCTGCCCACCAATGACCGTTAGCGGCCCACCAATGGCCGCTAGCGTTCATTTTTAGTTAGCGGGCAGCCAAAGTGGGTCATTTTTCGTTAGCGGCCCACCAATGGCGTTCATTTTTCGTTAGCGGCCCACCAATGACCGTTAGCGGCCCACCAATGGCCGCTAGCGTCGCGATCTCCAATCATTTTTATTACTTTCTTGCAATCCTGGAATCCACACACCAACTGCGCTAGCGACACGCACTTGGGCTGCGTTAGCGGCGCACCAATAACCGTTAGCGGCCCACCAATGGCCGCTAGCGTTCATTTTTCGTTAGCGGGCAGCCAAAGTGGGTCATTTTTCGTTAGCGGCCCACCAATGGCGTTTATTTTTCGTTAGCAGCCCACCAATGACCATTAGCGGCCCACCAATGGCCGCTAGCGTCGCGATCTCCGTTCATTCTTATTACTTTTATGCAATCCTGGAATCCACACGACAACTACGCTAGCGACACGCACCTGGGCTGCGTTAGCGGCCCACCAATGACAGTTAGCGGCCCACCAATGACCGTTAGCGGCCCACCAATGGCCGCTAGCGTTCATTTTTCGTTAGCGGGCAGCCAAAGTGGGTCATTTTTCGTTAGCGGCCCACCAATGGCGTTTATTTTTCGTTAGCAGCCCACCAATGACCGTTAGCGGCCCACCAATGGCCGCTAGCGTCGCGATCTCCGTTCATTCTTATTACTTTTATGCAATCCTGGAATCCACACGACAACTACGCTAGCGACACGCACCTGGGCTGCGTTAGCGGCCCACCAATGACAGTTAGCGGCCCACCAATGGCCGCCAGCGTTAATTTTTATTACTTTTATGCAATCCTGGAATCTACACGCTAACTGCGCTAGCGACACGCACTTGGGCTGCGTTAGCGAACCATCAATGACCGTTAGCGGCCCACCAATGGCCGCTAGCGTCGCGATCTTCGTTAATTTTTAATACTTTCTTGCAATCCTGGAATCCACACGCCAACTGCGCTAGCGACACTCACTTTGCTGCGTTAGCGGCACACCGAATGACCGTTAGCGGCCCACCAATGGCCGCTAGCGTTCATTTTTCGTTAGCGGGCAGCCAAAGTGGGTCATTTTTCGTTAGCGGCCCACCAATGGCGTTCGATTTTCGTTAGCGGCCCGCCAATGACCGTTAGCGGCCCACCAATGGCCGCTAGCGTCGCGATCTCTGTTCATTTTTATTACTTTCTTGCAATCCTGGAATCCAGACGCCAACTGCGCTAGCGACACTCACTTTGCTGCGTTAGCGGCCCATCAATGACCGTTAGCGGCCCACCAATGGTCGCTAGCGTTCATTTTTCGTTAGCGGGCAGCCAAAGTGGGTCATTTTTCGTTAGCGGCCCACCAATGGCGTTCGTTTTTCGTTAGCGGCCCGCCAATGACCGTTAGCGGCCCCCCAATGGCCGCTAGCGTCGCGATCTCCGTTCATTTTTATTACTTTTATGCAATCCTGGAATCCACACGACAACTACGCGAGCGACACGCACCTGGGCTGCGTTAGCGGCCCACCAATGACAGTTAGCGGCCCACCAATTGCCACTAGCTTTCATTTTTCGTTAGCGGGCAGCAAAAGTGCGCCATTTTTCGTTAGCGGCCCACCAATGGCGTTCATTTTTCGTTAGCGGCCCACCAATGACCGTTAGCGGCCCACCAATGGCCGCTAGCGTCGCGATCTCCGTTCATTCTTATTACTTTTATGCAATCCTGGAACCCACACGACAAATACGCTAGCGACACGCACCTGGGCTGCGTTAGCGGCCCACCAATGACAGTTAGCGGCCCACCAATGGCCGCCAGCGTTAATTTTTATTACTTTTTTGCAATCCTGGAAACCACACGCTAACTGCGCTGGCGACACGCACTTGGGCTGCGTTAGCGAACCACCAATGACCGTTAGCGGCCCACCAATGGCCGCTAGCGTCGCGATCTCCGTTCATTTTTATTACTTTTTTATGCAATCCTGGAATCCACACGCCAACTGCGCTAGCGACACTCACTTGGGCTGCGTTAGCGGCCCATCAATGACCGTTAGCGGCCCACCAATGGCCGCTAGCGTCGCGATCACCGTTCATTGTTATTACTTTCTTGCAATCCTGGAATCCACACGCCAACTGCGCTAGCGACACTCACTTTGCTGCGTTAGCGGCTCACCAATGACCGTTAGCGGCCCACCAATGGCCGCTAGCGTCGCGATCTTCGTTAATTTTTTTTGCTTTCTTGCAATCCTGGAATCCACACGCCAACTGCGCTAGCGACACGCACTCGGGCTGCGTTAGCTGCCCACCAATGACCGTTAGCGGCCCACCTATGGCCGCTAGCGTTCATTTTTCGTTAGCGGGCAGCCAAAGTGGGTCATTTTTCGTTAGCGGCCCACCAATAGCGTTCGTTTTTCGTTAGCGGCTCACCAATGACCGTTAGCGGCCCACCAATGACCGCTAGCGTCGCGATCTCCGTTCATTTTTATTACTTTTATGCAATCCTGGAATCCACACGCTAACTGCGCTAGCGACACGCACTTGGGCTGCGTTAGCGAACCACCAATGACCGTTAGCGGCCCACCAATGGCCGCTAGCGTCGCGATCTTCGTTCATTTTTAATACTTTCTTGCAATCCTGGAATCCACACGCCAACTGCGCTAGCGACACTCACTTTGCTGCGTTAGCGGCCCACCAATGGCCGCTAGCGTCGCGATCTCCGTTCATTGTTATTACTTTGTTGAAATCCTGGAATCCACACGCCATCTGCGCTAGCGACACTCACTTTGCTGCGTTAGCGGCTCACCAATGACCGTTAGCGGCCCACCAATGGCCGCTAGCGTCGCGATCTTCGTTCATTTTTTTTGCTTTCTTGCAATCCTGGAATCCACACGCCAACTGCGCTAGCGACACGCACTCGGGCTGCGTTAGCTGCCCACCAATGACCGTTAGCGGCCCACCAATGGCCGCTAGCGTTCATTTTTAGTTAGCGGGCAGCCAAAGTGGGTCATTTTTCGTTAGCGGCCCACCAATGGCGTTCATTTTTCGTTAGCGGCCCACCAATGACCGTTAGCGGCCCACCAATGGCCGCTAGCGTCGCGATCTCCAATCATTTTTATTACTTTCTTGCAATCCTGGAATCCACACACCAACTGCGCTAGCGACACGCACTTGGGCTGCGTTAGCGGCGCACCAATAACCGTTAGCGGCCCACCAATGGCCGCTAGCGTTCATTTTTCGTTAGCGGGCAGCCAAAGTGGGTCATTTTTCGTTAGCGGCCCACCAATGGCGTTTATTTTTCGTTAGCAGCCCACCAATGACCATTAGCGGCCCACCAATGGCCGCTAGCGTCGCGATCTCCGTTCATTCTTATTACTTTTATGCAATCCTGGAATCCACACGACAACTACGCTAGCGACACGCACCTGGGCTGCGTTAGCGGCCCACCAATGACAGTTAGCGGCCCACCAATGGCCGCCAGCGTTCATTTTTATTACTTTTATGCAATCCTGGAATCTACACGCTAACTGCGCTAGCGACACGCACTTGGGCTGCGTTAGCGAACCATCAATGACCGTTAGCGGCCCACCAATGGCCGCTAGCGTCGCGATCTTCGTTAATTTTTAATACTTTCTTGCAATCCTGGAATCCACACGCCAACTGCGCTAGCGACACTCACTTTGCTGCGTTAGCGGCCCACCGAATGACCGTTAGCGGCCCACCAATGGCCGCTAGCGTTCATTTTTCGTTAGCGGGCAGCCAAAGTGGGTCATTTTTCGTTAGCGGCCCACCAATGGCGTTCGATTTTCGTTAGCGGCCCGCCAATGACCGTTAGCGGCCCACCAATGGCCGCTAGCGTCGCGATCTCTGTTCATTTTTATTACTTTCTTGCAATCCTGGAATCCAGACGCCAACTGCGCTAGCGACACTCACTTTGCTGCGTTAGCGGCCCATCAATGACCGTTAGCGGCCCACCAATGGCCGCTAGCGTTCATTTTTCGTTAGCGGGCAGCCAAAGTGGGTCATTTTTCGTTAGCCGCCCACCAATGGCGTTCGTTTTTCGTTAGCGGCCCGCCAATGACCGTTAGCGGCCCCCCAATGGCCGCTAGCGTCGCGATCTCCGTTCATTTTTATTACTTTTATGCAATCCTGGAATCCACACGACAACTACGCTAGCGACACGCACCTGGGCTGCGTTAGCGGCCCACCAATGACAGTTAGCGGCCCACCGATTGCCACTAGCTTTCATTTTTCGTTAGCGGGCAGCAAAAGTGCGCCATTTTTCGTTAGCGGCCCACCAATGGCGTTCATTTTTCGTTAGCGGCCCACCAATGACCGTTAGCGGCCCACCAATGGCCGCTAGCGTCGCGATCTCCGTTCATTCTTATTACTTTTATGCAATCCTGGAACCCACACGACAACTACGCTAGCGACACGCACCTGGGCTGCGTTAGCGGCCCACCAATGACAGTTAGCGGCCCACCAATGGCCGCCAGCGTTAATTTTTATTACTTTTTTGCAATCCTGGAAACCACACGCTAACTTTGCTGGCGACACGCACTTGGGCTGCGTTAGCGAACCACCAATGACCGTTAGCGGCCCACCAATGGCCGCTAGCGTCGCGATCTCCGTTCATTTTTATTACTTTTTTATGCAATCCTGGAATCCACACGCCAACTGCGCTAGCGACACTCACTTGGGCTGCGTTAGCGGCCCATCAATGACCGTTAGCGGCCCACCAATGGCCGCTAGCGTCGCGATCACCGTTCATTGTTATTACTTTCTTGCAATCCTGGAATCCACACGCCAACTGCGCTAGCGACACTCACTTTGCTGCGTTAGCGGCTCACCAATGACCGTTAGCGGCCCACCAATGGCCGCTAGCGTCGCGATCTTCGTTAATTTTTTTTGCTTTCTTGCAATCCTGGAATCCACACGCCAACTGCGCTAGCGACACGCACTCGGGCTGCGTTAGCTGCCCACCAATGACCGTTAGCGGCCCACCAATGGCCGCTAGCGTTCATTTTTCGTTAGCGGGCAGCCAAAGTGGGTCATTTTTCGTTAGCGGCCCACCAATAGCGTTCGTTTTTCGTTAGCGGCTCACCAATGACCGTTAGCGGCCCACCAATGACCGCTAGCGTCGCGATCTCCGTTCATTTTTATTACTTTTATGCAATCCTGGAATCCACACGCTAACTGCGCTAGCGACACGCACTTGGGCTGCGTTAGCGAACCACCAATGACCGTTAGCGGCCCACCAATGGCCGCTAGCGTCGCGATCTTCGTTCATTTTTAATACTTTCTTGCAATCCTGGAATCCACACGCCAACTGCGCTAGCGACACTCACTTTGCTGCGTTAGCGGCCCACCAATGGCCGCTAGCGTCGCGATCTCCGTTCATTGTTATTACTTTGTTGAAATCCTGGAATCCACACGCCATCTGCGCTAGCGACACTCACTTTGCTGCGTTAGCGGCTCACCAATGACCGTTAGCGGCCCACCAATGGCCGCTAGCGTCGCGATCTTCGTTCATTTTTTTTGCTTTCTTGCAATCCTGGAATCCACACGCCAACTGCGCTAGCGACACGCACTCGGGCTGCGTTAGCTGCCCACCAATGACCGTTAGCGGCCCACCAATGGCCGCTAGCGTTCATTTTTCGTTAGCGGGCAGCCAAAGTGGGTCATTTTTCGTTAGCGGCCCACCAATGGCGTTCATTTTTCGTTAGCGGCCCACCAATGACCGTTAGCGGCCCACCAATGGCCGCTAGCGTCGCGATCTCCAATCATTTTTATTACTTTCTTGCAATCCTGGAATCCACACACCAACTGCGCTAGCGACACGCACTTGGGCTGCGTTAGCGGCGCACCAATAACCGTTAGCGGCCCACCAATGGCCGCTAGCGTTCATTTTTCGTTAGCGGGCAGCCAAAGTGGGTCATTTTTCGTTAGCGGCCCACCAATGGCGTTTATTTTTCGTTAGCAGCCCACCAATGACCATTAGCGGCCCACCAATGGCCGCTAGCGTCGCGATCTCCGTTCATTCTTATTACTTTTATGCAATCCTGGAATCCACACGACAACTACGCTAGCGACACGCACCTGGGCTGCGTTAGCGGCCCACCAATGACAGTTAGCGGCCCACCAATGGCCGCCAGCGTTCATTTTTATTACTTTTATGCAATCCTGGAATCTACACGCTAACTGCGCTAGCGACACGCACTTGGGCTGCGTTAGCGAACCATCAATGACCGTTAGCGGCCCACCAATGGCCGCTAGCGTCGCGATCTTCGTTAATTTTTAATACTTTCTTGCAATCCTGGAATCCACACGCCAACTGCGCTAGCGACACTCACTTTGCTGCGTTAGCGGCCCACCGAATGACCGTTAGCGGCCCACCAATGGCCGCTAGCGTTCATTTTTCGTTAGCGGGCAGCCAAAGTGGGTCATTTTTCGTTAGCGGCCCACCAATGGCGTTCGATTTTCGTTAGCGGCCCGCCAATGAACGTTAGCGGCCCACCAATGGCCGCTAGCGTCGCGATCTCTGTTCATTTTTATTACTTTCTTGCAATCCTGGAATCCAGACGCCAACTGCGCTAGCGACACTCACTTTGCTGCGTTAGCGGCCCATCAATGACCGTTAGCGGCCCACCAATGGCCGCTAGCGTTCATTTTTCGTTAGCGGGCAGCCAAAGTGGGTCATTTTTCGTTAGCCGCCCACCAATGGCGTTCGTTTTTCGTTAGCGGCCCGCCAATGACCGTTAGCGGCCCCCCAATGGCCGCTAGCGTCGCGATCTCCGTTCATTTTTATTACTTTTATGCAATCCTGGAATCCACACGACAACTACGCTAGCGACACGCACCTGGGCTGCGTTAGCGGCCCACCAATGACAGTTAGCGGCCCACCGATTGCCACTAGCTTTCATTTTTCGTTAGCGGGCAGCAAAAGTGCGCCATTTTTCGTTAGCGGCCCACCAATGGCGTTCATTTTTCGTTAGCGGCCCACCAATGACCGTTAGCGGCCCACCAATGGCCGCTAGCGTCGCGATCTCCGTTCATTCTTATTACTTTTATGCAATCCTGGAACCCACACGACAACTACGCTAGCGACACGCACCTGGGCTGCGTTAGCGGCCCACCAATGACAGTTAGCGGCCCACCAATGGCCGCCAGCGTTAATTTTTATTACTTTTTTGCAATCCTGGAAACCACACGCTAACTTTGCTGGCGACACGCACTTGGGCTGCGTTAGCGAACCACCAATGACCGTTAGCGGCCCACCAATGGCCGCTAGCGTCGCGATCTCCGTTCATTTTTATTACTTTTTTATGCAATCCTGGAATCCACACGCCAACTGCGCTAGCGACACTCACTTGGGCTGCGTTAGCGGCCCATCAATGACCGTTAGCGGCCCACCAATGGCCGCTAGCGTCGCGATCACCGTTCATTGTTATTACTTTCTTGCAATCCTGGAATCCACACGCCAACTGCGCTAGCGACACTCACTTTGCTGCGTTAGCGGCTCACCAATGACCGTTAGCGGCCCACCAATGGCCGCTAGCGTCGCGATCTTCGTTAATTTTTTTTGCTTTCTTGCAATCCTGGAATCCACACGCCAACTGCGCTAGCGACACGCACTCGGGCTGCGTTAGCTGCCCACCAATGACCGTTAGCGGCCCACCAATGGCCGCTAGCGTTCATTTTTCGTTAGCGGGCAGCCAAAGTGGGTCATTTTTCGTTAGCGGCCCACCAATAGCGTTCGTTTTTCGTTAGCGGCTCACCAATGACCGTTAGCGGCCCACCAATGGCCGCTAGCGTTCATTTTTAGTTAGCGGGCAGCCAAAGTGGGTCATTTTTTGTTAGCGGCCAACCAATGGCGTTCGTTTTTCGTTAGCGGCCCACCAATGACCGTTAGCGGCCCACCAATGGCCGCTAGCGTCGCGATCTCCGTTCATTTTTATTACTTTTATGCAATCCTGGAATCCACACGCCAACTGCGCTAGCGACACTCACTTGGGCTGCGTTAGCGGCCCATCAATGACCGTTAGCGGCCCACCAATGGCCGCTAGCGTCGCGATCACCGTTCATTGTTATTACTTTCTTGCAATCCTGGAATCCACACGCCAACTGCGCTAGCGACACTCACTTTGCTGCGTTAGCGGCTCACCAATGACCGTTAGCGGCCCACCAATGGCCGCTAGCGTCGCGATCTTCGTTAATTTTTTTTGCTTTCTTGCAATCCTGGAATCCACACGCCAACTGCGCTAGCGACACGCACTCGGGCTGCGTTAGCTGCCCACCAATGACCGTTAGCGGCCCACCAATGGCCGCTAGCGTTCATTTTTCGTTAGCGGGCAGCCAAAGTGGGTCATTTTTCGTTAGCGGCCCACCAATAGCGTTCGTTTTTCGTTAGCGGCCCACCAATGACCGTTAGCGGCCCACCAATGGCCGCTAGCGTCGCGATCTCCGTTCATTTTTATTACTTTTATGCAATCCTGGAATCCACACGCTAACTGCGCTAGCGACACGCACTTGGGCTGCGTTAGCGAACCACCAATGACCGTTAGCGGCCCACCAATGGCCGCTAGCGTCGCGATCTTCGTTCATTTTTAATACTTTCTTGCAATCCTGGAATCCACACGCCAACTGCGCTAGCGACACTCACTTTGCTGCGTTAGCGGCCCACCAATGACCGTTAGCAGCCCACCAATTGCCACTAGCTTTCATTTTTCGTTAGCGGGCAGCAAAAGTGCGCCATTTTTCGTTAGCGTCCCACCAATGGCGTTCATTTTTCGTTAGCGGCCCACCAATGACCGTTAGCGGCCCACCAATGGCCGCTAGCGTCGCGATCTCCGTTCATTTTTATTACTTTCTTGCAATCCTGGAATCCACACGCCAACTGCGCTAGCGACACTCACTTTGCTGCGTTAGCGGCCCACCAATGACCGTTAGCGGCCCACCAATGGCCGCTAGCGTTCATTTTTCGTTAGCGGGCAGCCAAAGTGGGTCATTTTTCGTTAGCGGCCCACCAATGGCGTTCGTTTTTCGTTAGCGGCCCACCAATGACCGTTAGCGGCCCACCAATGGCCGCTAGCGTCGCGATCTCCGTTCATTTTTATTACTTTTATGCAATCCTGGAATCCACACGCCAACTGCGCTAGCGACACGCACTTGGGCTGCGTTAGCGGCCCATCAATGACCGTTAGCGGCCCACCAATGGCCGCTAGCGTCGCAATCTCCGTTCATTGTTATTACTTTCTTGCAATCCTGGAATCCACACGCCAACTGCGCTAGCGACACTCACTTTGCTGCGTTAGCGGCTCACCAATGGCCGTTAGCGGCCCACCAATGGCCGCTAGCGTCGCGATCTTCGTTCATTTTTTTTGCTTTCTTGCAATCCTGGAATCCACACGCCAACTGCGCTAGCGACACGCACTCGGGCTGCGTTAGCTGCTCACCAATGACCGTTAGCGGCCCACCAATGGCCGCTAGCGTTCATTTTTAGTTAGCGGGCAGCCAAAGTGGGTCATTTTTCGTTAGCGGCCCACCAATGGCGTTCATTTTTCGTTAGCGGCCCACCAATGACCGTTAGTGGCCCACCAATGGCCGCCAGCGTTCATTTGTATTACTTTTATGCAATCCTGGAATCCACACGCTAACTGCGCTAGCGACACGCACTTGGGCTGCGTTAGCGAACCACCAATGACCGTTAGCGGCCCACCAATGGCCGCTAGCGTCGCGATCTTCGTTCATTTTTAATACTTTCTTGCAATCCTGGAATCCACACGCCAACTGCGCTAGCGACACTCACTTTGCTGCGTTAGCGGCTCACCAATGACCGTTAGCGGCCCACCAATGGCCGCTAGCGTCGCGATCTTCGTTAATTTTTTTTGCTTTCTTGCAATCCTGGAATCCACACGCCAACTGCGCTAGCGACACTCACTTTGCTGCGTTAGCGGCTCACCAATGACCGTTAGCGGCCCACCAATGGCCGCTAGCGTCGCGATCTTCGTTAATTTTTTTTGCTTTCTTGCAATCCTGGAATCCACACGCCAACTGCGCTAGCGACACGCACTCGGGCTGCGTTAGCTGCCCACCAATGACCGTTAGCGGCCCACCAATGGCCGCTAGTGTTCATTTTTCGTTAGCGGGCAGCCAAAGTGGGTCATTTTTCGTTAGCGGCCCACCAATAGCGTTCGTTTTTCGTTAGCGGCCCACCAATGACCGTTAGCGGCCCACCAATGGCCGCTAGCGTCGCGATCTCCGTTCATTTTTATTACTTTTATGCAATCCTGGAATCCACACGCTAACTGCGCTAGCGACACGCACTTGGGCTGCGTTAGCGAACCACCAATGACCGTTAGCGGCCCACCAATGGCCGCTAGCGTCGCGATCTTCGTTCATTTTTAATACTTTCTTGCAATCCTGGAATCCACACGCCAACTGCGCTAGCGACACTCACTTTGCTGCGTTAGCGGCCCACCAATGACCGTTAGCAGCCCACCAATTGCCACTAGCTTTCATTTTTCGTTAGCGGGCAGCAAAAGTGCGCCATTTTTCGTTAGCGTCCCACCAATGGCGTTCATTTTTCGTTAGCGGCCCACCAATGACCGTTAGCGGCCCACCAATGGCCGCTAGCGTCGCGATCTCCGTTCATTTTTATTACTTTCTTGCAATCCTGGAATCCACACGCCAACTGCGCTAGCGACACTCACTTTGCTGCGTTAGCGGCCCACCAATGACCGTTAGCGGCCCACCAATGGCCGCTAGCGTTCATTTTTCGTTAGCGGGCAGCCAAAGTGGGTCATTTTTCGTTAGCGGCCCACCAATGGCGTTCGTTTTTCGTTAGCGGCCCACCAATGACCGTTAGCGGCCCACCAATGGCCGCTAGCGTCGCGATCTCCGTTCATTTTTATTACTTTTATGCAATCCTGGAATCCACACGCCAACTGCGCTAGCGACACTCACTTGGACTGCGTTAGCGGCCCATCAATGACCGTTAGCGGCCCACCAATGGCCGCTAGCGTCGCAATCTCCGTTCATTGTTATTACTTTCTTGCAATCCTGGAATCCACACGCCAACTGCGCTAGCGACACTCACTTTGCTGCGTTAGCGGCTCACCAATGACCGTTAGCGGCCCACCAATGGCCGCTAGCGTCGCGATCTTCGTTCATTTTTTTTGCTTTCTTGCAATCCTGGAATCCACACGCCAACTGCGCTAGCGACACGCACTCGGGCTGCGTTAGCTGCTCACCAATGACCGTTAGCGGCCCACCAATGGCCGCTAGCGTTCATTTTTAGTTAGCGGGCAGCCAAAGTGGGTCATTTTTCGTTAGCGGCCCACCAATGGCGTTCATTTTTCGTTAGCGGCCCACCAATGACCGTTAGTGGCCCACCAATGGCCGCCAGCGTTCATTTGTATTACTTTTATGCAATCCTGGAATCCACACGCTAACTGCGCTAGCGACACGCACTTGGGCTGCGTTAGCGAACCACCAATGACCGTTAGCGGCCCACCAATGGCCGCTAGCGTCGCGATCTTCGTTCATTTTTAATACTTTCTTGCAATCCTGGAATCCACACGCCAACTGCGCTAGCGACACTCACTTTGCTGCGTTAGCGGCTCACCAATGACCGTTAGCGGCTCACCAATGACCGTTAGCGGCCCACCAATGGCCGCTAGCGTCGCGATCTTCGTTCATTTTTTTTGCTTTCTTGCAATCCTGGAATCCACACGCCAACTGCGCTAGCGACACGCACTCGGGCTGCGTTAGCTGCTCACCAATGACCGTTAGCGGCCCACCAATGGCCGCTAGCGTTCATTTTTCTGTTAGCGGGCAGCCAAAGTGGGTCATTTTTCGTTAGCGGCCCACCAATGGCGTTCATTTTTCGTTAGCGGCCCACCAATGACCGTTAGCGGCCCACCAATGGCCGCTAGCGTCGCGATCTTCGTTCATTTTTTTTGCTTTCTTGCAATCCTGGAATCCACACGCCAACTGCGCTAGCGACACGCACTCGGGCTGCGTTAGCGGCCCACCAATGACCGTTAGCGGCCCACCAATGGCCGCTAGCGTCGCGATCTCCGTTCATTTTTATTACTTTTATGCAATCCTGGAATCCACACGCTAACTGCGCTAGCGACACGCACTTGGGCTGCGTTAGCGAACCACCAATGACCGTTAGCGGCCCACCAATGGCCGCTAGCGTCGCGATCTTCGTTCATTTTTATTACTTTCTTGCAATCCTGGAATCCACACGCCAACTGCGCTAGCGACACTCACTTTGCTGCGTTAACGGCCCACCAATGACCATTAGCAGCCCACCAATTGCCACTCGCTTTCATTTTTCGTTAGCGGGCAGCAAAAGTGCGCCATTTTTCGTTAGCGTCCCACCAATGGCGTTCATTTTTCGTTAGCGGCCCACCAATGACCGTTAGCGGCCCACCAATGGCCGCTAGCGTCGCGATCTCCGTTCATTTTTATTACTTTCTTGCAATCCCGGAATCCACACGCCAACTGCGCTAGCGACACTCACTTTGCTGGGTTAGCGGCCCACCAATGACCGTTAGCGGCCCACCAATTGCCGCTAGCGTTCATTTTTCCTTAGCGGGCAGCCAAAGTGGGTCATTTTTCGTTAGCGGCCCACCAATGGCGTTCGTTTTTCGTTAGCGGCCCACCAATGACCGTTAGCGGCCCACCAATGGCCGCTAGCGTCGCGATCTCTGTTCATTTTTATTACTTTTATGCAATCCTGGAATCCACACGCCAACTGCGCTAGCGACACGCACTTGGGCTGCGTTAGCGGCCCATCAATGACCGTTAGCGGCCCACCAATGGCCGCTAGCGTTGCAATCTCCGTTCATTGTTATTACTTTCTTGCAATCCTGGAATCCACACGCCAACTGCGCTAGCGACACTCACTTTGCTGCGTTAGCGGCTCACCAATGACCGTTAGCGGCCCACCAATGGCCGCTAGCGTCGCGATCTTCGTTCATTTTTTTTGCTTTCTTGCAATCCTGGAATCCACACGCCAACTGCGCTAGCGACACGCACTCGGGCTGCGTTAGCTGCTCACCAATGACCGTTAGCGGCCCACCAATGGCCGCTAGCGTTCATTTTTAGTTAGCGGGCAGCCAAAGTGGGTCATTTTTCGTTAGCGGCCCACCAATGGCGTTCATTTTTCGTTAGCGGCCCACCAATGACCGTTAGTGGCCCACCAATGGCCGCCAGCGTTCATTTTTATTACTTTTATGCAATCCTGGAATCCACACGCTAACTGCGCTAGCGACACGCACTTGGGCTGCGTTAGCGAACCACCAATGACCGTTAGCGGCCCACCAATGGCCGCTAGCGTCGCGATCTTCGTTCATTTTTAATACTTTCTTGCAATCCTGGAATCCACACGCCAACTGCGCTAGCGACACTCACTTTGCTGCGTTAGCGGCCCACCAATGACCGTTAGCAGCCCACCAATTGCCACTAGCTTTCATTTTTCGTTAGCGGGCAGCAAAAGTGCGCCATTTTTCGTTAGCGTCCCACCAATGGCGTTCATTTTTCGTTAGCGGCCCACCAATGACCGTTAGCGGCCCACCAATGACCGTTAGCGGCTCACCAATGGCCGCTAGCGTCGCGATCTCCGTTCATTTTTATTACTTTCTTGCAATCCTGGAATCCACACGCCAACTGCGCTAGCGACACTCACTTTGCTGCGTTAGCGGCCCACCAATGACCGTTAGCGGCCCACCAATGGCCGCTAGCGTTCATTTTTCGTTAGCGGGCAGCCAAAGTGGGTCATTTTTCGTTAGCGGCCCACCAATGGCGTTCGTTTTTCGTTAGCGGCCCACCAATGACCGTTAGCGGCCCACCAATGGCCGCTAGCGTCGCGATCTCCGTTCATTTTTATTACTTTTATGCAATCCTGGAATCCACACGCCAACTGCGCTAGCGACACGCACTTAGGCTGCGTTAGCGGCCCATCAATGACCGTTAGCGGCCCACCAATGGCCGCTAGCGTCGCGATCTCCGTTCATTGTTATTACTTTGTTGAAATCCTGGAATCCACACGCCATCTGCGCTAGCGACACTCACTTTGCTGCGTTAGCGGCTCACCAATGACCGTTAGCGGCCCACCAATGGCCGCTAGCGTCGCGATCTTCGTTCATTTTTTTTGCTTTCTTGCAATCCTGGAATCCACACGCCAACTGCGCTAGCGACACGCACTCGGGCTGCGTTAGCTGCCCACCAATGACCGTTAGCGGCCCACCAATGGCCGCTAGCGTTCATTTTTAGTTAGCGGGCAGCCAAAGTGGGTCATTTTTCGTTAGCGGCCCACCAATGGCGTTCATTTTTCGTTAGCGGCCCACCAATGACCGTTAGCGGCCCACAGTAGATAATAATGGACAGTTCTAGCTCACTTCGGAGGAGGAAAGTGGAGGGGGTAATTTAAGTAGGTCAATTAGATGCAAATTTATTCATAATTAAATGTCAAGGTCACAAAATGTCATGACCTCATAAATTATGCAAATTTTCAAAATGTCAAGGCCTCATAAATTAGGTTAATTGAATTATGCAAATTTTCAAAATGTCAAGGCCTCATAAATTATGCAAATTTTCAAAATGTCAAGTTTAAGTAGGTCAATTAGATGCAAATTTATTCATAACCATGCTAATATGCAAATTTTCAAAATGTCATGACCTCATAAATTATGCAAATTTTCAAAATGTCAAGGCCTCATAAATTAGGTTAATTGAATTATGCAAATTTTCAAAATGTCAAGGCCTCATAAATTATGCAAATTTTCAAAATGTCAAGTTTAAGTAGGTCAATTAGATGCAAATTTATTCATAACCATGCTAATATGCAAATTTTCAAAATGTCATGACCTCATAAATTATGCAAATTTTCAAAATGTCAAGTTTAAGTAGGTCAATTAGATGCAAATTTATTCATAATTAAATGTCAAGGTCACAAAATGTCATGACCTCATAAATTATGCAAATTTTCAAAATGTCAAGGCCTCATAAATTAGGTTAATTGAATTATGGAAATTTTCAAAATGTCAAGGCCTCATAAATTATGCAAATTTTCAAAATGTCAAGTTTAAGTAGGTCAATTAGATGCAAATTTATTCATAACCATGCTAATATGCAAATTTTCAAAATGTCATGACCTCATAAATTATGCAAATTTTCAAAATGTCAAGTTTAAGTAGGTCAATTAGATGCAAATTTATTCATAATTAAATGTCAAGGTCACAAAATGTCATGACCTCATAAATTATGCAAATTTTCAAAATGTCAAGGCCTCATAAATTAGGTTAATTGAATTATGCAAATTTTCAAAATGTCAAGGCCTCATAAATTATGCAAATTTTCAAAATGTCAAGTTTAAGTAGGTCAATTAGATGCAAATTTATTCATAACCATGTTAATATGCAAATTTTCAAAATGTCATGACCTCATAAATTATGCAAATTCTCAAAATGTCAAGTTTAAGTAGGTCAATTAGATGCAAATTTATTCATAACCAATTAAATTTCAAGGTCGCAAAATACACGGTGCTAATATGAAAATTTTCAAAATGTCAAGGCCTCATAAATTAGGTCAATTAGATGCAAATTTTCAAAATGTCAAGACAACATAAATTATGTCAATGACCTCATAAGCAATTAAATTATGCAAATTTTTGAAATGCATATAATAATGTCAAGGTGTTAGACATGACGGCAAAAAAAAAATGCAATATGCAGAATGACAGATGGAAATGTCAAGGCACAGGTATAATGGAGGTGTATATGTGGATATATAAAGAAGGTGATATAAAAGCTAAAGACACTTCAAAATGTGTGAAGAATCGAGTAAGAGAAGAAAAATAGAACAACCGTTGAAAATAGATTATAAAGTGTTATTTTCTAAAGCAGAATGTGAAAAATATTTTAAATTATTAAATAGTTTAGAATATTATCCCAGAAACAAATATAAAGTAAAAATTATTGGTAAAAGCTATGAGCTAAGGAGAGACATAGTGGCATATGGAGACCAGGGTCTAGCATACCGATTTTCAGGCACATCAGTGCCTACAAAACCATGGACAAGCGAGTTGCTGGAAATTAAAGACAAAGTAGAAAAAAGCACGGAGCAAAAATACAATTTTCTACTAGTTAATAGATACTTAAATATGCACGATAAAATTGGCCCACATAAAGATGATGATAGAGACTTGGTACCAAATAGCTCGATAGCATCAGTATCATTTGGTGGAGAGAGACATATGTTATTCCAAAACGGTAGTACAGTAAGAAAAATTTTACTCGAAGAAGGAAGTTTGATTGTAATACCCTTAAAAACCAATAAAGACTGGACTCATTCAATTCCAACAGCAAATAGTAAGACTAGAATTTCACTTACTTTTCGTAACATGTATAAATTGGACATATGACGTTTGTAAAATTAAAAAAAGGTTTAATAAAACAATAATAATTATTTAATACATTTATTTGAAACTCTTAATATAAAAAAAACTCTTATTTCTAACCTAATTACTATTTATTTAAAATATAATGTTTTGTTGTATCAGTTGAACCAATATTACTGCTGGTTCAAAACCAGCAGGATAATAAACGGCACACACCCTGTTGCCGTCTATTGTATGCTTGTGGAAGAGGTCTATGCACCCTTCCACGTTGGGGGGGTGCCACCCTGACACGATCATCTCAACCTAGAGAAAAAGAAAATCAACTACAAGCTACAAATGCTATTATAGTATCTAGGTCCTATTCACACAAATTTTGATTTTTAGTCAGTAAAAAATAATTTACTTATTTTTGATTATTTTGATTTAAATTTTGAAGCTTTAACAAATACAGTTCAATAAAAAAATAATCTAATCAGTTCAGCAACAATAAAAAAAATTAAAATCAGAAATAAACTTACATTGTGTGGCTCTGAGAGCCAAAACATGGTCTCTTCAACCAATAATTCTATAAAATAAAAAAATAGTTTTTAATATTTAGGTAAAAACAAATCTATAATATTAAAAAAGAACTTACGGATTTTTAAATGTAAAATACGATTTTCAGCCATTATATAGCAGTGTGATGATTATGATGCTTTTGTGAAAAAAATAATCCAATATTTATACAAATTCATATACCGTAGAAAGTGCTCAAAAATACATTGTAATATGCTAATGTTTGGTTATAAAATTAAATGAAGATGTGAAATTGAAACTGGTGCAATTAAAAGTGAAATGTCGCATCATATTTAAAGACGCTCTGTTACAGAGGTGCTGTAGTGTAAAGGTTTTTGTGTAAAGAACATGTAAGTACAGATTATTTTATTATATATTTAAATGACTTTTAAATAATATGTGACTAGAATTAAAATATTACATAAATTTTGTATATAACTAGAAAATTCAAATTCGGTAATAACACTTTTATCGAAATATTATTTTCTCAGATGATACTGTTTTAACATGTCTACACGAATACATTTTTCATGTAAAATGGAAATAAAAAAAAAAAAAAGAAAAACTTGATCATACTATACATTTATAATATTATAAACGTGGTGGGGGCTAGTGTATATAATACAAGAGTCGCAAAAAGAGTAAACAGACATGTGGCAGTTTTATTCTATGAGTAGCTGGCCAGACGCGATAGATTTGACTTCAGCCATCAGTAGGCTCCATAGTGAATTTAGAGACCTAGAATTTGACGCTAGTCATGCGCTAATTTATGATTACAAAGTATTTTTCGATGAAAAAGAAGTAAAACGAGTGACACAATTATCAGAAGAATACAGTGAGGCGTGTGACATATGTGAGGAATACTTACAAGAAGCGATAAACTTGGAGTGTCTTTGCTACGAAATCACCAAAGTGAACTTGAAAAGATTTCTATATCAGCTTCGAGAATTCATGCCGGAAGACCTTAGAGAAAAATTTTGTCCAGAAAAAGAAGAAGAAGAAGAAGAAGAAGAAGAAGAAGAAGAAGAAGAAGAAGAAGATGGAAGATGACAAAATATGTGTGAGGTTAAATGCATTTCCTGATTCAGATTTGTGGAAGAGATGCGCGATCTGTCTGAAAAATTATGCAAACGTGACATTTCTACCCTGCAAACATTACATGTTCTGCATAGAGTGCTATGAAAAAAGACGTCTCGCCTTCCCATCATGCCCGTATTGTGGAAATGCTATAAAAAATGCATCATGCGGGAATCAAAGCTTCTCAAATGAAAAATATAAATTTGAAGTATAATAATATGTTTTATTTAATAAAATGTTTTATTTAATAAAATGTTTAAAACTATAATATATTTGATTTTGGTATCCAAGAGTCCTTAGAGGGTGGTAAGCCTAACCAGCGAACAAGGACTTTATTGTTCTTCCTTTTTAGTATTTTGGAGACTAGGTAAATGTCTGGATTCTTGGTCTTGATTAGCTCCTCTCTATAAAACCCTCCAATAATGTCAGCACCGTCCTCATCTTTTAATAGGTACGTTCTAGGATTACTATTCTTAATAGAACGTATTTCGAAAACCTCACAGGTCCAATTGGGGAAATACCCCTTGTCAAACACCTGTCTATATTTGCTGATTCGCACTTTGTCTCCAATTTTTAGGGTCTGTTTTCTGGGATCTACCGTTTTCATGTGGGTGTAGGCGCGATGTAGTATTTCCTTTTCGTTTGATTTATCCACCATTATGGGCTTGTATCCTGTCGTACTGTGCGTTGTCGAGTTGTATTGCATCACATGTTTATCAAGTATGTTAATCCAGTTGTAATTCCCTTGCAAACTGAACGATTTGTAGAGCATACTCTTAAGCGTTCTGATAAATCTCTCAACTATGCTTGCTTTCATAACAGAAAACGTAGAGTAATGATTGATTTTAAATTTTGTCATCAGAGAACTGAAATTTTTATTATAAAATTCCTTGCCAGCATCAGTTTGTAAATTTTTTGGGGGGGTGGATTTTAGTAATATTTTCCCCATTGCAGCTGCCACTTCCGCCCCCGACTTTGATTTTAGCGGTTCAGCGTACACGTACTTGGAAAAACAATTTATCACAATCAAAATATACCGGTAGCCCTTATTTACTCCAGCATAAGGTTGCATGTCTACAAGATCTGATTGGAAAAGGTCATTAAGGGACCGTATTATAACATGGCGGCGGGGGAAGTTGCGTCTTGCAGGAGAGTGTATTTCTCTTATAATTGTTTCCATGTTGGGCTACGAATAACTAACGTGCAATCAAAATTATCTACCGGATAAAACGATAGTACGTCGCCTCGTGCTAAGTTTATATTTTTTAATGTAGACACCCCCGAACCGTTGAGATAAATGCTTCCTGGTGAAAGCAGCTCGTCTATAACAACACCGCTTTCTTGTAAAAATGTAAATGTACGGCATTTTTTAAAAATAAAAGTATACTTATAATCGGTCTTCTTGCCATTATTTGAAACTGTGAATCTTAGAGTTGTTTTCTTGTTGTCCGAATTACTAAATAACTGTATATTATCGCCGTTTTTAATGTCATCCAACTTGATAATATGCTTGCCGTTCAAAACTATCCTGCAATTACTATTGAGGGGCTCTAGAACAGGTATCCAAACTGTACCGGTTACACCATTATGTCGAACGATATTAGTATAGTTATTAGTAGCCCCCCATAATACTATCATATTATCCACGTATAATTGCTCTTGCGACTGTCCAACAATTTCATTTTCGTGATGATATCTACCAAATTTATCTAAATTTCCGGTATAATAGCGACCAAATTTATCTAAAGACATTCCTCAATCACTTTGGTTTTCTTAAGTTCGTCAATTATATAAATTATCTCGTTGTCGTTTCCGGTATTACCGGCCAACTGCGCACCCAAAAGTACTCTCAGTCTATCTACAAGCACGTTAGGGCTTTTATAGGGTACAAATTGAATTTTATCTTCCAACGTCAACAAACCTCTGCCACCGGCTAAAAATGAGATCGTCTTAGATCTAGGCCTAGACTCGGGCAGCTTTTGCGGTCTATGGGGGGTGACGTTCGTAAATTTAGTAGCTAATAGAGGTTTTATGTATTCTATATATTTACGACCCGCGTTGCCTTTAATCTGTTTGGTAGCATCATATGAAAACCGGTGGACGTTAGTTCTATTCAAGATGTCCACATAATCTTTAGCTGCTCTGGGGTCATTCTGTACAGTTGCAAGACTAGGTACATTTTTAAAAATGAGCTCGTACAATGCTACGCTGCCTATATATGGGTGTTTTATGCCATCAGGTGTAATTATGTAAATCTGTTTGCCGTCAGGACTGAAATTGAGCTCGGAATTTCCAAGTAAAAATCTTCCCGTATCATATTCGTCACCATCATCATTTGTTTTGATTTCCCTTCGCGGTCCATAGGTATAATCATAGTTTTTTTTAATATCCAACAGCAAACCTGACACGTAAGCCTTTGCGTTTCCGCCAAAACTGTCTATGTAGTCTTGATAAGCAGGGCTGTTCTCAATATTGGTAATAACATTTTCTGGAATTATATCAGCGTCAGCAAAATCATCGTCGTCATCGTCGTCAACGTTGGTTGCGATCACTTCACTGTTTAAGAAATTCAATTTTCGTCGAGGAGCGGCACCAGACGACACTGGTGTTTCTTCAGATGGAGTATTGACCGGTTTAATCCGCGGTGATGGTGCTTCAAGCTTTATTTCCGGCTCTTCTTTTACCAGCGTGTTCAAGAGATTCTTTAACGGTGCAGATATCGGCTTAAATTTTTTTTCCAGGTAATTTTCCTGTTGAACAATTCCAGATTGCAATTCTTGAAATTTTTGTTTTATAGCTTTCCGCGACTTGATCAGGTCTTTTAACACATTCCTGTCCATTGTAACGTAACAACTGTCGTTTATATCGATCGATCAGTATTTTATAAACTTATCAAAGCCTTCCCTATATCTACCGTGGGAGATTTCAAAATCAAGAAATAAACTAATAAAACCATACGGTATTCTCCAGCAGTAAGCACACAAGTCTTTGAATTTGGAATACGGCATATCGGTGTTTACATGATCAGTATATATATGTTTTAAATTAGTCTCATCTTGTCTGAATATTATTAGAAAATTTGCATTATCTCTCAACAGATGCTTAGGTATCGCTGAATATGTTTGCGCGGCATATAGAACATCGATGTTAAGATGTCTGCCGAAAACAAAGTAGTCTCTAATCAAATTTTGACTTTGACAGATGACATCGTCGAAAATGATTATAGAATTTGGTGCGGCCTGCATTGGAGGAATTACATCATCTCCGTTGTTATATTCATAAAAGCCTATTTCAGATAGAGGGGAGACGACAGTCTTTAAATATTGGTATTTAGGTTGTAGTATAGTTTTTGAATATACATAGATGTTTGAATAGCGCAGTCCGTTAGTGTCTAGTAACAATGATAGAATTGCATTTGTTTTACCACATCCCGAACTCCCTACCACTAGTCCTCGTTTAACACCACCGAATAATTTTCCATGTTTATCATGTTTTTCAATTGTTTGAACGTCATAGTTATGTACAGGTAGCACCTCATTTTGTGCTTCGATAATCATTGCTGACTGCAAACTGACATAAAACCACATGTTCTATAAATTTATAGAGTAGTGTATAAAATGAAGCGGAACAAGAAGTCACACAACAGTCGAATTCCAGCTCTGAGAGGAGACGGTTTAGTGAACAAGTTGATTAATAAGCTCCCATTCGAACTTCACATACCTTCATACAATTTTTGTGGCCCTGGCACGAAAATAGAAAAGAGATTAGCTCGAGGTGATACTGGTATTAACCGGTTAGATGAGGCTTGTAAGGAGCACGACATCAGTTATTCCAAACACGAAGATTTAGAAAATCGACATAAAGCTGATAAGATATTACAAAACAAGGCGTGGAACAATTTTAAGTCGAAAAATTCGAGTGTCGGCGAAAAAGCGGCTTCTCTACTAGTCGCGGGAGCTATGAAAGCAAAACGCACACTGGGATTGGGCATCAAGAAGCGAAAGAAACGAACTAAGAAAAGGGTCATCGAACCACCAAAAATTGGCGGCTTTATTTTCACAATTCCTGCTATTTTAGCGGCTCTAGGAGCTGTCGGTAGTTTAGCGGCAGGCACAGCAGGGGTAGTTAAAGCCATTAACGACAAAAGAACCAATGATCAAACCTTAGAAGAGACCGCTCGCCACAATAAAACCATGGAACTGCTAGCCTCAGGCAAAGGGCTGTATTTACCGTATAAACGTAAAGTCGGAGAGGGGTTGTATTTAAGACCGTATAAAAAAGGTCTAGGTCTCTATCTGAATCCAAAAAACTACCGGTGAAACTGCCCCGTCGTGCTTTAACAAATGTAGACTTATTAAAATGGGTTAAAGTATTAAAAATACCGCATTTTCGCGGGGTATTTATGCGAGATACTCTGCCAATGCGGATTCACCAAAAAGAATCCGGTATAGTAAATCTGGATTCGGCATCGGGACGAGGCACTCACTGGACCGCATACACTAAAGATAATAACGTTGTTATTCATTATGACAGCGCGGGAAATCTAAAACCAACGAAAGAGCTAGTAAACTATTTCAAGAGTGATCCGGAAACAAATGTGATCAAATATAACAGCGAACGCTACCAGAAATTAAATTCATTCAACTGTGGACACCTGTGTCTAAAGTTCCTCTACAATAATGCCTGATGCGGTGTCGTTATTATTCGTTTTGGCCGGTAATGAAAGTGTTTTAACGATAAATTTCAATGATCCGATTATTTTGGATGATATCATGGGTGTGGGCTTAATAGCTCTCCAAACCTACCACTGCATACCAAACATCGAGGAAAGTAAAAACAACACGTTACGAGTTGGAAATAAGTTAATAAAAATTCCCACCGGTTCTTATGAGATAGACAGTCTACAGGATTACATTCAATCACAGCTTGATACAGACGTCATTGAATTAATTCCGAATCTTAATACTCTAAAGTGTCGAATAAAATGCACCGCTGATCTGGATTTATCTGCCACGGATTCCATTGCACCGATACTGGGTTTCAGTCGAAATAAATATCCCAAGAATGCAATGCACACATCTGATAAACCCATAAATATTCTACCGGTGAGTGCTTTGTTTGTGGAATGTGATATAGCTTCAGGATCATACACTGCCAATCAAAATAAAGATGCAAAGTCTAGCCATATTATATTCTCGTTCTATCCTACGTGTGGAATAGGTTCAAAAATCAACATATCACCTGAAAATGTTTTATATTTACCAGTAACCGCAAATACACTTCGCAGCATAACTGTCAAGATAGTTGATCAGGAAGGGTCTCTTGTAAACTTCCAAAAAGAAAACATTACCGTTGTGTTACATCTTAAGCCGCTGTGAAATGGGTATAATCTACTACAATCATAAAAAGAGGTCTGATAGCCGTAGAACGCCTAGTAAACCGTACAAAAAGAGACTGCTGTCTGAGGATAATGTTCGATTTCTTAGATCTCTAGGATTTAAAGTGCTAAAAGCTTACCAATAGATGCAGTAGTGCTCTACACCTGGAGCCGTAAACATGGATATTTTCAACGTCCAAGAGAAATTTGTTGTCGACAACAGCGTTGTCGACGGCCAGTACCACTCCCATCAATCTTCTACTACAACTTTTGATTACAATGACGAAATTAGAATATCAGTCGAAGGCGATCGACCTACATTACCATGCATGAGCTATCTATACATTGAGGGGCAGGTTATTAATGCTGATGACGCGACTAAGCCCAGTAAAGCCACGTTTGTTTCCAATGGAATCGCCCATTTGTTTAGTGAAATAAGGTATGAAGTGGGTGGCGTCACGGTCGACTCAGTGAGTAAAGTTGGTATAGCATCAACGATTAAAGGCGTTGTATCCCTCACACCAAATAACGTATTGCGTTTACAAAATGCCTCGTGGAAACCAGCCGGTTCAAAGAAAACAATGCCATTCCCCACCGAAGCTACTTTTGAAGCATGTGTACCTCTGTCAACTCTTATGGGCTTTTTTGAAGACTTTAGAAAAATCATGCTGAATATAAGACAAGAGCTGGTCTTAATACGAAGTGCAACGGATAATAATGCTCTGTATCACAATACTGAAAAAGCTACTGTTTCGATTAAAAAAATTCAGTGGAAAATACCTCATATTGTGGGAAATTTGCAGAAAGAATTGTCTCTCAGTAAATATATAGAAAAGAACACTGAAACGCATGTGGCATTTAGATCTTGGGAGCTCCATACTCTAAAAGATATTTCCGCAACCAATAACACGTCTTGGAACATAAAAAGTGTGAAAAAATCTCAAACACCCCTCTACGTTATTCTGGCGTTTCAATCGGGGAGAGAGGGGAAATTCACCTCTGATACTAGCCATTTTGATGACGTCTACGTTAAAAATGTTAGCGTTTACTTGAACAGTGTAAAGTATCCCTACGACCAGCTAAATCTGAATCTTGGAAAATATAAAGCAGGCCCTCTATATGAAATGTATGCCGGTTTCCAGAGCAGCTACTATGGAAAGGACCCCGAACCATTGTATATGTTTGAAGATTTTTTATCTTTAACTCCATTCTTCGTCATAGACACTTCAAAGCAGCCTGAAAGTATAGCTTTGCAAACGCAAACAATTAATATTCGTCTAGAGATAGAAGGACATTCCAACTTTAGAGCTGACAGCACCGCCTACTGTTTGCTGATTTACGATCGTCAGTTTTCATACAACCCGCTGACTAAATATGTAAAAGTTCTATAAATTCGACGGCTCTCGATCGAATTATTCATTGTGACAATGGCGTCGCCGAAGAACATAATACTTGATTTTCAATCATTTAAAATTGAAAATAATAAGTTTCTTATAAAAGAGCTTGCTGCTTATGACGGTACACGGATATTCCATTATGTTTTTAAGCCGCCCTATAAGCTAAGTAATCTGTCCCCCGACCTCATTAAAAATGCCGTTTGGCTAATGAACAACCACCACTGTATACCTTGGAATGTAGGATATGTCCCTGTACACTATGCAGATCAAATTATCCACAGCATGACTGATGACTTTGATGTAATTTACGTGAAAGGTTTGGAAAAAGCTGAATATATAAGACAAAAAACATCTACACCTGTAGTCACATTTGAAGATCAGCCTACGATATTAAAAACGGATCCTCGATGCTTCAATCACTCAAAATCGCCGTGTGTTTGTGCTTTATCAAATGTATATCAATTGTATGAACATTATTTTATGAAAGAATAAAAAAAATCCCTAATTTTATTTATTTATTTATTTTTTTTTTGTATATTTTTTCTATAAATTCTCCAACATTTCAGTTGTCAGCTCAGTTTATCATGATCTCTGTGCATGCACTGCTGGCCCTAAGCGCCGTTTTAAACTACAATTTGTTTATATATAAACCACCCGAGGCTAAAAAAGGTTTGATAACCTTCGATGACAATAAATGGTTTTTATTAGAGCAACACTCTTTCTATGGACGCAGCATTTTTCATCACAGGTTACCCTACAACACTAGTGACGTAATAAAATTTAGATTACGAATTTACACGTCAGATATTTTGTTTAAAGAGTCCGGATGGCAGTATCAACTTTTGAAACCGGTTGTTACGACATATGATGTTGTAATTATGATTCTACAATCTATAACTCTTGCACTATTTGTGACAAGTCTATGCTATAGACCTGTAAAACTGTATTTTCGCAGAAGAGAATATTGCTGTAATCAATAAAAAGACATGTTTTATCAAAATAATTTATTTTACAAAAAAAATAATAATAAATAAATAAACATATTTTTCACATTTTATTTTGTATATTTTTCAAACCCGTAACATCTTTGCCGGTGCAAAATACATTATCGAAAAACAAAGGATGTTGAAATATTAATTCATACAATGCACAGTAATTTTCCCTCACGTTGCTATGAGGCTGTTGAACGTTTTTGACCACTTGATCTGATAAAGCTTCCACTCGTTCATACCTGAAGGATTCCAAGAATGATTCAAAGTCTTGTAGTTTAATATTTTCGAGACTGCTTCTTATCAGCGGTATGTGGTTCCACAGCTGGCACACCGAGTCATATGCCAAATAGATTTTACCGGTGCTGCTTTCTATCTTCAAAACCTTGATGCTGTTATACAACTCAAAGTAAATTGTAAAATTGACCAGATTTATAGGTGTAATTGTGTCACAGGAGCAAAAATAGTTTGTAATAACTCCTTGGTAGTCCAGGAAAGTTTCCCAATCGTTGACAGTAAAAATTACTCCATCATGTTTATTATTAGCAATCTTCACACAGGGCTTATAGTGACTGTTGGCCCATATACCGGTTGAAACATACTTGGTCTTTGAGTAATTTAAGTAATAAGGCTTTTCGCTTAGAATAACCGGAGTACCCATCTTAAGACTTTCTGCTTTGAAATTGAAAAAAACATTTACTTATATATTGCCCGCTTCAGTGGTGGGGGGTAGTTTGTATCCAATTTCTAGCAGATGACTCAGTTGTTGTTCCACTTCAACATTCTCACGGTGTTTTTCAATATCTTTATGACCCCAAGCCAAAGTCTTATTGGTGAAAGGGATCAAAAATCGTTTATTGTCCTTGGATTTCAAAGCAACCTTCCTAACATAATTTGTGTACACGGTGTGCATATCGGAGCGAAACAGGTACATTGTGCAATAAACCATTTTATTTTCCTCCACGACAGATTTGTAGAGTGCCAAACTGAGTTGTTGTTCAACGGCGGTTTTTACCACACCCTTGGCTTTTTTAGTTACATCAGCCCCGTGCTTTACGCAATACGATTTTGCCCCTGTACCATAATATTCACTCAATATTTCACCGTGATATTCATCTTTCATGCGACCAACTACAGACGGCATTATCGGCATGTTGTGAACATTTCCCGGTTTATAATTACTCGTATCGTACAAGTCTAAATGTTCTTTCATGTCATTGTAAAAATTATCCGTTTCGACGCTTAGTATAAGCGAGTCAGTGTCTGTGTATAATAGAGAAACCTTACTGCCATAGCGTTTTTTCAAATGGTTGTAAAAGAAATCGTACATTAGATATTTAGCAATGTCCAAAATTACAAAGCCTACGTATAGGGGTCTATTGTAGTTGACTAAAGCCTTATTCATCTCAATTGCCACTAAATTTTCTGAAAATACTTTTAAATCTTTAAAGTAGGGTTTTGATATTAGTGTTTCCGCACATAGACGTTTCCCATCCCTTTCCCAGGCAGACACCAGTTTGATATCTACCCTGTTCATTAAATTTTCACAGGTTTTACCAAAAATTGAATTGTTTTTCAATTTATAAGTATTCTTTTCGAACACTGTGGTGGCACTGTTCCTTTTTTCAGTGTTGAGTGTAATATAGGGCTTTAGCCATGTCGACTGTTTAAATTTTAAGACTCTGTGTATTTTTTTCAACACTAGTCCGTTTTCTAATGCTTGTTTTAGAGCTAAGTAATGGATAATGTACTTTTCTTTGTCTTGTAAATTTGGGATCAACTTCATATATTTGTCTTCTGGGGGTACTAGCGATTCTGGCATAAAGGGCATGTCATTGTGCTCATCGTGTAACTGTTGGGGGTACTCTATATCCACCTCGTATACGTATCCGGTGTCGTCTGACTCGGACAGTTCAGATATGTCTACAGAGGTAATTTCTAAAGGTGTTAACCATTGAAACCCACCGGTTGGAAGGGAGAATTCCATAGCCCTCCCATAAAGATTACACATATCTAAATACATTAAATAACTGGTGGGCTTGAATGGATTAAAATTTTCTAAAAATTTATTATTTGCAATGAATTTTCTAGTTATACATGTACTAACACCACCACGAATGCCTTTTTGAAAGAAATGTAGCATGTCCATGTCGGTTAGCAGCTCAAGCTCAATTTTAGTGTAGTATAACATCGCGTCCCAACTTATCCCCGGGGCTGTGTAATAATTACAGGGGTCCAGTTTGTACGTCTCCAAACAAACTTTTCTGTAGTTTTCAAATACGCAACATAGGAGCAGCACGTCTACTTTTAGATAAAGGTCAAAATATTCTCCTAATGTTCTGCAAGAAAACGTGTTCCACACAATCTGTGCCCTCTGGTATTGTTCCTCCTTAATGTGTTGCTGTCTCAGTTCGTCAAAGAACATTTCTTTAGAGGGTAGGGATGTTTCGTCTAATTTGTCAAATGATGTTACATATGAATATGGGAACACGCCTTTTTGTTTCACCAGCATGAATTCGTCTTCGTTTGTAAAATTTTTTCGCAAGTCGTCATGTGTTTTCAAGGTGGACGCTAGCGAGTCTAGAGAACTACTTAGAAAATTATAAGTGTCTAAGAATTTTAAATTTAGAAAAACCTGCTTATTTCGACCCCCATCCTGTATTGTGTCGACTAGTATAGCTTTTGAAAAGGAAATATATTTTTCCTTGTTTTGAGCTATCACAGAAATATTTTCTTTATTGTGAGCCAAATCTTTCACAAATAGATGTGCATCGTAATTTTTCAAATTGTGGAAAAAGATAGGCAGGTTTAGTCTAAGTCTATAGTTTAGATTACAAGTGGAATGGGCTGGTCCGCGGTATTCTCGAGTGACGTGACAATGATCTTTTACTTTGCAATCGCCTGCCGTGAAATTTTCCTCACATATGTGACATTTTGCAGCTGTCGAGAACTGTGCTTGTTCATCGGTAGTCAGGTCGCGCATCGGTAACGGTGTTTTCAAAAATTTGTTGTAAATGTCTAGTGCGTCTTGCTCTAGTCGTTCAATGAAAACTTTCGGTGAATCTTTACCCCTATAAGATACGAATTTTGAATGCTGGTCGTCAAAGCTGCATTTTATGTAATATGCGAATGAGCATGGGACATGCTTCACTTTTTTCAGAGTATACGATTCATTAACTTCTTCCCCACTCTCAATTGGTTCTAAAACACTTTCGAAATCTGCGTATATGACAAAGGGCGATTTAATTTTATTTTGAAAATTTTGGAATTTTAATATGTTCCCCGGCTGTGCTTTTCCAAACTTGTTTATTATCATTTTATTCGTAGGCAGTGTTAGTACTGTTTCCCCGCAGTCGTTTAACCGATGAGCATTCAGCCTTGCCTCTGTTCGAAAGAATTGTAGGCACCCGTGACAAATATATTTCTCCCCATCGCGGGCCGACAGTTGTTTAGATATCAGTCTACTTAAATTTTTGATATAGCAATAGTGTTTATTTCCTACATCGTCGCTAAGTAACAATAAATTTATGTGTACAGGACGGATTTGTTTCGATAAATACAGAGGTCCGATAATTTGCGATCTGGTCCGTCCGTCTTGGTAGATTTGCTCCATCCCGTATACGTTTATAGAAACGTTGTTGTTAGTCTCGAATTTTGTGATTTGCGTCAAGTCTACTGGGAATGTCATGTCTGTAAAGTCAAACACTTCCGAGTAGTGTGGGTAGGAGCTAGTTCTGTCCGGATTATCTCTGGCCTGGTATACCCCCGCCACCACCGCGTATGCAAAGCAATATTCGTCTGAATTTTTTATATTCACAACTGCCTTTTTTCGGCTAATGTCTGCAGGTAATTGTATGTAGGATGATGCTCTTAAGGGGTTATACTTATTTATATTTACTTCCAAATGTATAAAATGCAATAAAATCCACCCTGAATCTCTTTCACAAAATTCCAATGCTTTCGAGTCCAAAAGTTTAATTTGATCGTGATAAATATTCTCTAAATCGTTCGCGTCCGTTAAAATAACATTTGGGGTGTTGTGTGATTTTTTTTCTAACTTGTCTTTATTCTCTAAATAGTATAACCCCGTCAGCGAAAAATTAACTTTAACCGACTTATGATTTGTAATTCCTTGTACCAGCAAACCTAGCACGGTGTTCTTGAGATCATTCATGAATTCTTCAACAGAAAGTCTTTTTTCCATATTCGTAATGCGGTAGCTGCATATACGATTTTTGAATACTCCGCTTATTACTTCCACATTACTCGTATGTGTGCCCCATAATTTTGCCCTGTGCAAGTTGCTTTTAATGTGATTGTTGTAATTGGTGTAGTCTTGTCCGCATTGTTGGCAATGGCCATCACAATTAGAATTTTTGCTCTTACCTATCCTCTGGCGTTTAGCTGGAGGACCGCTGGGATTCAGCTGTGGGCGTTTTTCAGGTAAAAGCCGCGGACGATTGCCTTGGGAGCTCCTCCCGCATGTTCCATCTTTGTGCCTCTTCAGGTTCCACTTGGTGGTGAAAGTTGCTTGACACTCTTCACAAATATACATGTCGACTAAATAATCACACGACTTGTCCTCTTATTTATACCCAAAGGCCTTGCATTGGGTTTGCCGTCATGTCTAACACCTTGACATTATTATATGCATTTCACAAATTTGCATAATTTAATTGACATAACTTATGAGATCTTGACATTTTGAAAATTTGCATAATTTATGAGGCCTTGACATTTTGAAAATTTGCATATTAGCACCGTGTATTTTGCAACCTTGAAATTTAATTGGTTATGCATAAATTTGCATCTAATTGACCTACTTAAACTTGACATTTTGAAAATTTGCATATTAGCACCGTGTATTTTGCGACCTTGAAATTTAATTGGTTATGAATAAATTTGCATCTAATTGACCTACTTAAACTTGACATTTTGAAAATTTGCATAATTTATGAGGTCATGACATTTTGAAAATTTGCATATTAGCATGGTTATGAATAAATTTGCATCTAATTGACCTACTTAAACTTGACATTTTGAAAATTTGCATAATTTATGAGGCCTTGACATTTTGAAAATTTGCATAATTCAATTAACCTAATTTATGAGGCCTTGACATTTTGAAAATTTGCATAATTTATGAGGTCATGACATTTTGTGACCTTGACATTTAATTATGAATAAATTTGCATCTAATTGACCTACTTAAACTTGACATTTTGAAAATTTGCATAATTTATGAGGTCATGACATTTTGAAAATTTGCATATTAGCATGGTTATGAATAAATTTGCATCTAATTGACCTACTTAAACTTGACATTTTGAAAATTTGCATAATTTATGAGGCCTTGACATTTTGAAAATTTCCATAATTCAATTAACCTAATTTATGAGGCCTTGACATTTTGAAAATTTGCATAATTTATGAGGTCATGACATTTTGTGACCTTGACATTTAATTATGAATAAATTTGCATCTAATTGACCTACTTAAACTTGACATTTTGAAAATCTGCATAATTTATGAGGTCATGACATTTTGAAAATTTGCATATTAGCATGGTTATGAATAAATTTGCATCTAATTGACCTACTTAAACTTGACATTTTGAAAATTTGCATAATTTATGAGGCCTTGACATTTTGAAAATTTGCATAATTCAATTAACCTAATTTATGAGGCCTTGACATTTTGAAAATTTGCATAATTTATGAGGTCATGACATTTTGTGACCTTGACATTTAATTATGAATAAATTTGCATCTAATTGACCTACTTAAATTACCCCCTCCACTTTCCTCCTCCGAAGTGAGCTAGAACTGTCCATTATTATCTACTTTGGTGGGCCGCTAACGCAGCCCAAGTGCGTGTCGCTAGCGCAGTTGGCGTGTGGATTCCAGGATTGCAAGAAAGTAATAAAAATGATCGGAGATCGCGACGCTAGCGGCCATTGGTGAGCCGCTAACGGTCATTGGTGGGCAGGTAACGCAGCCCGAGTGCGTGTCGCTAGCGCAGTTGGCGTGTGGATTCCAGGATTGCAAGAAAGTAATAAAAATGAACGGAGATCGCGACGCTAGCGGCCATTGGTGGGCCGCTAACGGTCATTGGTGGGCCGCTTACGAAAAACGAACGCCATTGGTGGGCCGCTAACGAAAAATGACCCACTTTGGCTGCCCGCTAACGAAGAATGAACGCTAGCGGCCATTGGTGGGCCGCTAACGGTCATTGGTGAGCCGCTAACGCAGCAAAGTGAGTGTCGCTAGCGCAGTTGGCGTGTGGATTCCAGGATTGCAAGAAAGTAATAAAAATGAACGGAGATCGCGACGCTAGCGGTCATTGGTGGGCCGCTAACGGTCATTGATGGGCCGCTAACGCAGCCCAAGTGCGTGTCGCTAGCGCAGTTGGCGTGTGGATTCCAGGATTGCATAAAAGTAATAAAAATGAACGAAGATCGCGACGCTAGCGGCCATTGGTGGGCCGCTAACGGTCATTGGTGGGCCGCTAACGAAAAACGAACGCCATTGGTGGGCCGCTAACGAAAAATGACCCACTTTGGCTGCCCGCTAACGAAAAATGAACGCTAGCGGCCATTGGTGGGCCGCTAACGGTCATTGGTGAGCCGCTAACGCAGCAAAGTGAGTGTCGCTAGCGCAGTTGGCGTGTGGATTCCAGGATTGCATAAAAGTAATAAAAATGAACGGAGATCGCGACGCTAGCGGCCATTGGTGGGCCGCTAACGGTCATTGGTGGGCCGCTAACGCAGCCCAAGTGCGTGTCGCTAGCGCAGTTAGCGTGTGGATTCCAGGATTGCATAAAAGTAATAAAAATGAACGGAGATCGCGACGCTAGCGGCCATTGGTGGGCCGCTAACGGTCATTGGTGGGCCGCTAACGAAAAACGAACGCCATTGGTGGGCCGCTAACGAAAAATGACCCACTTTGGCTGCCCGCTAACGAAAAATGAACGCTAGCGGCCATTGGTGGGCCGCTAACGGTCATTGGTGAGCTGCTAACGCAGCAAAGTGAGTGTCGCTAGCGCAGTTGGCGTGTGGATTCCAGGATTGCAAGAAAGTAATAAAAATTAACAAAGATCGCGAAGTTAGCGGCCATTGGTGGGCCGCTAACGGTTATTGGTGGGCCGCTAACGCAGCCCAAGTGCGTGTCGCTAGCGCAGTTGGCGTGTGGATTCCAGGATTGCAAGAAAGTAATAAAAATGATCGGAGATCGCGACGCTAGCGGCCATTGGTGAGCCGCTAACGGTCATTGGTGGGCAGGTAACGCAGCCCGAGTGCGTGTCGCTAGCGCAGTTGGCGTGTGGATTCCAGGATTGCAAGAAAGTAATAAAAATGAACGGAGATCGCGACGCTAGCGGCCATTGGTGGGCCGCTAACGGTCATTGGTGGGCCGCTAACGCGGCTCAAATGCGTGTCGCTAGCGCAGTTGGCGTGTGGATTCCAGGATTGCCGGAAAGTATTGAAAATGAACGAAGATCGCGACGCTAGCGGCCATTGGTGGGCCGCTAACGGTCATTGGTGGTTCGCTAACGCAGCTCAAGTGCGTGTCGCTAGAGCAGTTAGCGTGTGGATTCCAGGACTGCATAAAAGTAATAAAAATGAACGGAGATCGCGACGCTAGCGGCCATTGGTGGGCCGCTAACGGTCATTGGTGGGCCGCTAACGAAAAACGAACGCCATTGGTGGGCCGCTAACGAAAAATGACCCACTTTGGCTGCCCGCTAACGAAAAATGAACGCTAGCGGCCATTGGTGGGCCGCTAACGGTCATTGGTGAGCTGCTAACGCAGCAAAGTGAGTGTCGCTAGCGCAGTTGGCGTGTGGATTCCAGGATTGCATAAAAGTAATAAAAATGAACGGAGATCGCGACGCTAGCGGCCATTGGTGGGCCGCTAACGGTCATTGGTGGGCCGCTAACGCAGCCCAAGTGCGTGTCGCTAGCGCAGTTAGCGTGTGGATTCCAGGATTGCATAAAAGTAATAAAAATGAACGGAGATCGCGACGCTAGCGGCCATTGGTGGGCCGCTAACGGTCATTGGTGGGCCGCTAACGAAAAACGAACGCCATTGGTGGGCCGCTAACGAAAAATGACCCACTTTGGCTGCCCGCTAACGAAAAATGAACGCTAGCGGCCATTGGTGGGCCGCTAACGGTCATTGGTGAGCTGCTAACGCAGCAAAGTGAGTGTCGCTAGCGCAGTTGGCGTGTGGATTCCAGGATTGCAAGAAAGTAATAAAAATTAACAAAGATCGCGAAGTTAGCGGCCATTGGTGGGCCGCTAACGGTTATTGGTGGGCCGCTAACGCAGCCCAAGTGCGTGTCGCTAGCGCAGTTGGCGTGTGGATTCCAGGATTGCAAGAAAGTAATAAAAATGATCGGAGATCGCGACGCTAGCGGCCATTGGTGAGCCGCTAACGGTCATTGGTGGGCAGGTAACGCAGCCCGAGTGCGTGTCGCTAGCGCAGTTGGCGTGTGGATTCCAGGATTGCAAGAAAGTAATAAAAATGAACGGAGATCGCGACGCTAGCGGCCATTGGTGGGCCGCTAACGGTCATTGGTGGGCCGCTAACGCGGCTCAAATGCGTGTCGCTAGCGCAGTTGGCGTGTGGATTCCAGGATTGCCGGAAAGTATTGAAAATGAACGAAGATCGCGACGCTAGCGGCCATTGGTGGGCCGCTAACGGTCATTGGTGGTTCGCTAACGCAGCTCAAGTGCGTGTCGCTAGAGCAGTTAGCGTGTGGATTCCAGGACTGCATAAAAGTAATAAAAATGAACGGAGATCGCGACGCTAGCGGCCATTGGTGGGCCGCTAACGGTCATTGGTGGGCCGCTAACGAAAAACGAACGCCATTGGTGGGCCGCTAACGAAAAATGACCCACTTTGGCTGCCCGCTAACGAAAAATGAACGCTAGCGGCCATTGGTGGGCCGCTAACGGTCATTGGTGAGCCGCTAACGCAGCAAAGTGAGTGTCGCTAGCGCAGTTGGCGTGTGGATTCCAGGATTGCAAGAAAGTAATAAAAATGAACGGAGATCGCGACGCTAGCGGTCATTGGTGGGCCGCTAACGGTCATTGATGGGCCGCTAACGCAGCCCAAGTGCGTGTCGCTAGCGCAGTTGGCGTGTGGATTCCAGGATTGCATAAAAGTAATAAAAATGAACGGAGATCGCGACGCTAGCGGCCATTGGTGGGCCGCTAACGGTCATTGGTGGGCCGCTAACGAAAAACGAACGCCATTGGTGGGCCGCTAACGAAAAATGACCCACTTTGGCTGCCCGCTAACGAAAAATGAACGCTAGCGGCCATTGGTGGGCCGCTAACGGTCATTGATGGGCCGCTAACGAAAAATGAACGCCATTGGTGGGCCGCTAACGAAAAATGGCGCACTTTTGCTGCCCGCTAACGAAAAATGAAAGCTAGTGGCAATTGGTGGGCCGCTAACGGTCATTGGTGGGCCGCTAACGCAGCAAAGTGAGTGTCGCTAGCGCAGTTGGCGTGTGGATTCCAGGATTGCCGGAAAGTATTGAAAATGAACGAAGATCGCGACGCTAGCGGCCATTGGTGGGCCGCTAACGGTTATTGGTGGGCCGCTAACGCAGCCCAAGTGCGTGTCGCTAGCGCAGTTGGCGTGTGGATTCCAGGATTGCAAGAAAGTAATAAAAATGATCGGAGATCGCGACGCTAGCGGCCATTGGTGAGCCGCTAACGGTCATTGGTGGGCAGGTAACGCAGCCCGAGTGCGTGTCGCTAGCGCAGTTGGCGTGTGGATTCCAGGATTGCAAGAAAGTAATAAAAATGAACGGAGATCGCGACGCTAGCGGCCATTGGTGGGCCGCTAACGGTCATTGGTGGGCCGCTAACGCAGCTCAAGTGCGTGTCGCTAGCGCAGTTGGCGTGTGGATTCCAGGATTGCCGGAAAGTATTGAAAAGGAACGAAGATCGCGACGCTAGCGGCCATTGGTGGGCCGCTAACGGTTATTGGTGGGCCGCTAACGCAGCCCAAGTGCGTGTCGCTAGCGCAGTTGGCGTGTGGATTCCAGGATTGCCGGAAAGTATTGAAAAGGAACGAAGATCGCGACGCTAGCGGCCATTGGTGGGCCGCTAACGGTTATTGGTGGGCCGCTAACGCAGCCCAAGTGCGTGTCGCTAGCGCAGTTGGCGTGTGGATTCCAGGATTGCAAGAAAGTAATAAAAATGATCGGAGATCGCGACGCTAGCGGCCATTGGTGGGCCGCTAACGGTCATTGGTGAGCTGCTAACGCAGCAAAGTGAGTGTCGCTAGCGCAGTTGGCGTGTGGATTCCAGGATTGCAAGAAAGTAATAAAAATGAACGGAGATCGCGACGCTAGCGGCAATTGGTGGGCCGCTAACGGTCATTGGTGGGCTGCTAACGCAGCCCAAGTGCGTGTCGCTAGCGCAGTTAGCGTGTGGATTCCAGGATTGCATAAAAGTAATAAAAATGAACGGAGATCGCGATGCTAGCGGCCATTGGTGGGCCGCTAACGGTCATTGGTGGGCCGCTAACGAAAAACGAACGCCATTGGTGGGCCGCTAACGAAAAATGACCCACTTTGGATGCCCGCTAACGAAAAATGAACGCTAGCGGCCATTGGTGGGCCGCTAACGGTCATTGGTGAGCCGCTAACGCAGCAAAGTGAGTGTCGCTAGCGCAGTTGGCGTGTGGATTCCAGGATTGCAAGAAAGTAATAAAAATGAACGGAGATCGCGACGCTAGCGGTCATTGGTGGGCCGCTAACGAAAAATGACCCACTTTGGCTGCCCGCTAACGAAAAATGAACGCTAGCGGCCATTGGTGGGCCGCTAACGGTCATTGGTGAGCTGCTAACGCAGCAAAGTGAGTGTCGCTAGCGCAGTTGGCGTGTGGATTCCAGGATTGCAAGAAAGTAATAAAAATGAACGGAGATCGCGACGCTAGCGGCCATTGGTGGGCCGCTAACGGTCATTGGTGGGCCGCTAACGCAGCCCAAGTGCGTGTCGCTAGCGCAGTTAGCGTGTGGATTCCAGGATTGCATAAAAGTAATAAAAATGAACGGAGATCGCGACGCTATCGGCCATTGGTAGGCCGCTAACGGTCATTGGTGGGCCGCTAACGAAAAACGAACGCCATTGTTGGGCCGCTAACAAAAAATGACCCACTTTGGCTGCCCGCTAACGAAAAATGAACGCTAGCGGCCATTGGTGGGCCGCTAACGGTCATTGGTGAGCCGCTAACGCAGCAAAGTGAGTCTCGCTAGCGCAGTTGGCGTGTGGATTCCAGGATTGCAAGAAAGTAATAAAAATGATCGGAGATCGCGACGCTAGCGGCCATTGGTGAGCCGCTAACGGTCATTGGTGAGCTGCTAACGCAGCAAAGTGAGTGTCGCTAGCGCAGTTGGCGTGTGGATTCCAGGATTGCAAGAAAGTAATAAAAATGAACGGAGATCGCGACGCTAGCGGCCATTGGTGGGCCGCTAACGGTCATTGGTGGGCCGCTAACGCAGCCCAAGTGCGTGTCGCTAGCGCAGTTAGCGTGTGGATTCCAGGATTGCATAAAAGTAATAAAAATGAACGGAGATCGCGACGCTAGCGGCCATTGGTGGGCCCGCTAACGGTCATTGGTGGGCCGCTAACGAAAAACGAACGCCATTGGTGGGCCGCTAACGAAAAATGACCCACTTTGGCTGCCCGCTAACGAAAAATGAACGCTAGCGGCCATTGGTGGGCCGCTAACGGTCATTGGTGGGCCGCTAACGCAGCAAAGTGAGTGTCGCTAGCGCAATTGGCGTGTGGATTCCAGGATTGCAAGAAAGTAATAAAAATGAACGGAGATCGCGACGCTAGCGGCCATTGGTGGGCCGCTAACGGTCATTGGTGGGCCGCTAACGAAAAATGGACGCCATTGGTGGGCCGCTAACGAAAAATGGCGCACTTTTGCTGCCCGCTAACGAAAAATGAAAGCTAGTGACAATTGGTGGGCCGCTAACGGTCATTGGTGGGCCGCTAACGCAGCAAAGTGAGTGCCGCTAGCGCAGTTGGCGTGTGGATTCCAGGATTGCCGGAAAGTATTGAAAATGAACGAAGATCGCGACACTAGCGGCCATTGGTGGGCCGCTAACGGTCATTGGTGGTTCGCTAACGCAGCCCAAGTGCGTGTCGCTAGCGCAGTTAGCGTGTGGATTCCAGGATTGCATAAAAGTAATAAAAATGAACGGAGATCGCGACGCTAGCGGCCATTGGTGCGCCGCTAACGGTCATTGGTGGGCCGCTAACGAAAAACGAACGCCATTGGTGGGCCGCTAACGAAAAATGACCCACTTTGGCTGCCCGCTAACGAAAAATGAACGCTAGCGGCCATTGGTGGGCCGCTAACGGTCATTGGTGAGCCGCTAACGCAGCAAAGTGAGTGTCGCTAGCGCAGTTGGCGTGTGGATTCCAGGATTGCAAGAAAGTAATAAAAATGAACGGAGATCGCGACGCTAGCGGTCATTGGTGGGCCGCTAACGAAAAATGACCCACTTTGGCTGCCCGCTAACGAAAAATGAACGCTAGCGGCCATTGGTGGGCCGCTAACGGTCATTGGTGAGCTGCTAACGCAGCAAAGTGAGTGTCGCTAGCGCAGTTGGCGTGTGGATTCCAGGATTGCAAGAAAGTAATAAAAATGAACGGAGATCGCGACGCTAGCGGCCATTGGTGGGCCGCTAACGGTCATTGGTGGGCCGCTAACGCAGCCCAAGTGCGTGTCGCTAGCGCAGTTAGCGTGTGGATTCCAGGATTGCATAAAAGTAATAAAAATGAACGGAGATCGCGACGCTAGCGCCCATTGGTAAGCCGCTAACGGGCATTGGTGGGCCGCTAAGGAAAAACGAACGCCATTGTTGGGCCGCTAACAAAAAATGACCCACTTTGGCTGCCCGCTAACGAAAAATGAACGCTAGCGGCCATTGGTGGGCCGCTAACGGTCATTGGTGAGCCGCTAACGCAGCAAAGTGAGTCTCGCTAGCGCAGTTGGCGTGTGGATTCCAGGATTGCAAGAAAGTAATAAAAATGATCGGAGATCGCGACGCTAGCGGCCATTGGTGAGCCGCTAACGGTCATTGGTGAGCTGCTAACGCAGCAAAGTGAGTGTCGCTAGCGCAGTTGGCGTGTGGATTCCAGGATTGCAAGAAAGTAATAAAAATGAACGAAGATCGCGACGCTAGCGGCCATTGGTGGGCCGCTAACGGTCATTGGTGGGCCGCTAACGCAGCCCAAGTGCGTGTCGCTAGCGCAGTTAGCGTGTGGATTCCAGGATTGCATAAAAGTAATAAAAATGAACGGAGATCGCGACGCTAGCGGCCATTGGTGGGCCGCTAACGGTCATTGGTGGGCCGCTAACGAAAAACGAACGCCATTGGTGGGCCGCTAACGAAAAATGACCCACTTTGGCTGCCCGCTAACGAAAAATGAACGCTAGCGGCTATTGGTGGGCCGCTAACGGTCATTGGTGGGCCGCTAACGCAGCAAAGTGAGTGTCGCTAGCGCAATTGGCGTGTGGATTCCAGGATTGCAAGAAAGTAATAAAAATGAACGGAGATCGCGACGCTAGCGGCCATTGGTGGGCCGCTAACGGTCATTGGTGGGCCGCTAACGAAAAATGGACGCCATTGGTGGGCCGCTAACGAAAAATGGCGCACTTTTGCTGCCCGCTAACGAAAAATGAAAGCTAGTGACAATTAGTGGGCCGCTAACGGTCATTGGTGGGCCGCTAACGCAGCAAAGTGAGTGCCGCTAGCGCAGTTGGCGTGTGGATTCCAGGATTGCCGGAAAGTATTGAAAATGAACGAAGATCGCGACGCTAGCGGCCATTGGTGGGCCGCTAACGTCGCGATCTCCGTTCATTTTTATTACTTTTATGCAATCCTGGAATCCACACGCCAACTGCGCTAGCGACACGCACTTGGGCTGCGTTAGCGAACCACCAATGACCGTTAGCGGCCCACCAATGGCCGCTAGCGTCGCGATCTTCGTTCATTTTCAATACTTTCCGGCAATCCTGGAATCCACACGCCAACTGCGCTAGCGACACGCACTTGAGCTGCGTTAGCGGCCCACCAATGACCGTTAGCGGCCCACCAATGGCCGCTAGCGTCGCGATCTCCGTTCATTTTTATTACTTTCTTGCAATCCTGGAATCCACACGCCAACTGCGCTAGCGACACGCACTTGGGCTGCGTTAGCGGCCCACCAATAACCGTTAGCGGCCCACCAATGGCCGCTAACGTCGCGATCTTTGTTAATTTTTATTACTTTCTTGCAATCCTGGAGTCCACACGCCAACTGCGCTAGCGACACTCACTTTGCTGCGTTAGCGGCCCACCAATGACCGTTAGCGGCCCACCAATGGCCGCTAGCGTTCATTTTTCGTTAGCGGGCAGCCAAAGTGGGTCATTTTTCGTTAGCGGCCCACCAATGGCGTTCATTTTTCGTTAGCGGCCCACCAATGACCGTTAGCGGCCCACCAATGGCCGCTAGCGTCGCGATCTTCGTTCATTTTTAATACTTTCTTGCAATCCTGGAATCCACACGCCAACTGCGCTAGCGACACTCACTTTGCTGCGTTAGCGGCCCACCAATGACCGTTAGCGGCCCACCAATGACCGTTAGCGGCCCACTAATTGCCACTAGCTTTCATTTTTCGTTAGCGGGCAGCAAAAGTGCGCCATTTTTTGTTAGCGATCCACCAATGGCGTTCATTTTTCGTTAGCGGCCCATCAATGACCGTTAGCGGCCCACCAATGGCCGCTAGCGTTCATTTTTCGTTAGCGGGCAGCCAAAGTGGGTCATTTTTCGTTAGCGGCCCACCAATGGCGTTCGTTTTTCGTTAGCGGCCCACCAATGACCGTTAGCGGCCCACCAATGGCCGCTAGCGTCGCGATCTCCATTCATTTTTATTACTTTTATGCAATCCTGGAATCCACACGCCAACTGCGCTAGCGACACGCACTTGGGCTGCGTTAGCGGCCCATCAATGACCGTTAGCGGCCCACCAATGACCGCTAGCGTCGCGATCTCCGTTCATTTTTATTACTTTCTTGCAATCCTGGAATCCACACGCCAACTGCTCTAGCGACACTCACTTTGCTGCGTTAGCAGCTCACCAATGACCGTTAGCGGCCCACCAATGGCCGCTAGCGTTCATTTTTCGTTAGCGGGCAGCCAAAGTGGGTCATTTTTCGTTAGCGGCCCACCAATGGCGTTCGTTTTTCGTTAGCGGCCCACCAATGACCGTTAGCGGCCCACCAATGGCCGCTAGCGTCGCGATCTCCGTTCATTTTTATTACTTTTATGCAATCCTGGAATCCACACGCTAACTGCGCTAGCGACACGCACTTGGGCTGCGTTAGCGAACCACCAATGACCGTTAGCGGCCCACCAATGGCCGCTAGTGTCGCGATCTTCGTTCATTTTCAATACTTTCCGGCAATCCTGGAATCCACACGCCAACTGCGCTAGCGGCACTCACTTTGCTGCGTTAGCGGCCCACCAATGACCGTTAGCGGCCCACCAATTGTCACTAGCGTTCATTTTTCGTTAGCGGGCAGCCAAAGTGGGTCATTTTTCGTTAGCGGCCCACCAATGGCGTCCATTTTTCGTTAGCGGCCCACCAATGACCGTTAGCGGCCCACCAATGGCCGCTAGCGTCGCGATCTCCGTTCATTTTTATTACTTTCTTGCAATCCTGGAATCCACACGCCAACTGCGCTAGCGACACTCACTTTGCTGCGTTAGCGGCCCACCAATGAACGCTAGCGGCCATTGGTGGGCCGCTAACACAGCCCAAGTGCGTGTCGCTAGCGCAGTTGTCGTGTGGATTCCAGGATTGCATAAAAGTAATAAAAATGAATGGAGATCGCGACGCTAGCGGCCATTGGTGGGCCGCTAACGGTCATTGGTGGGCCGCTAACGAAAAACGAACGCCATTGGTGGGCCGCTAACGAAAAATGACCCACTTTGGCTGCCCGCTAACGAAAAATGAACGCTAGCGGCCATTGGTGGGCCGCTAACGGTCATTGATGGGCCGCTAACGAAAAATGAACGCCATTGGTGGATCGCTAACAAAAAATGGCGCACTTTTGCTGCCCGCTAACGAAAAATGAAAGCTAGTGGCAATTGGTGGGCCGCTAACGGTCATTGGTGGGCCGCTAACGGTCATTGGTGGGCCGCTAACGCAGCAAAGTGAGTGTCGCTAGCGCAGTTGGCGTGTGGATTCCAGGATTGCAAGAAAGTATTAAAAATGAACGAAGATCGCGACGCTAGCGGCCATTGGTGGGCCGCTAACGGTCATTGGTGGGCCGCTAACGAAAAATGAACGCCATTGGTGGGCCGCTAACGAAAAATGACCCACTTTGGCTGCCCGCTAACGAAAAATGAACGCTAGCGGCCATTGGTGGGCCGCTAACGGTCATTGGTGGGCCGCTAACGCAGCAAAGTGAGTGTCGCTAGCGCAGTTGGCGTGTGGACTCCAGGATTGCAAGAAAGTAATAAAAATTAACAAAGATCGCGACGTTAGCGGCCATTGGTGGGCCGCTAACGGTTATTGGTGGGCCGCTAACGCAGCCCAAGTGCGTGTCGCTAGCGCAGTTGGCGTGTGGATTCCAGGATTGCAAGAAAGTAATAAAAATGATCGGAGATCGCGACGCTAGCGGCCATTGGTGGGCCGCTAACGGTCATTGGTGGGCCGCTAACGCAGCTCAAGTGCGTGTCGCTAGCGCAGTTGGCGTGTGGATTCCAGGATTACCGGAAAGTATTGAAAATGAACGAAGATCGCGACGCTAGCGGCCATTGGTGGGCCGCTAACGGTCATTGGTGGTTCGCTAACGCAGCCCAAGTGCGTGTCGCTAGCGCAGTTAGCGTGTGGATTCCAGGATTGCATAAAAGTAATAAAAATGAACGGAGATCGCGACGCTAGCGGCCATTGGTGGGCCGCTAACGGTCATTGGTGGGCCGCTAACGAAAAACGAACGCCATTGGTGGGCCGCTAACGAAAAATGACCCACTTTGGCTGCCCGCTAACGAAAACTGAACGCTAGCGGCCATTGGTGGGCCGCTAACGGTCATTGGTGAGCCGCTAACGCAGCAAAGTGAGTGTCGCTAGCGCAGTTGGCGTGTGGATTCCAGGATTGCAAGAAAGTAATAAAAATGAACGGAGATCGCGACGCTAGCGGTCATTGGTGGGCCGCTAACGGTCATTGATGGGCCGCTAACGCAGCCCAAGTGCGTGTCGCTAGCGCAGTTGGCGTGTGGATTCCAGGATTGCATAAAAGTAATAAAAATGAACGGAGATCGCGACGCTAGCGGCCATTGGTGGGCCGCTAACGGTCATTGGTGAGCCGCTAACGCAGCAAAGTGAGTGTCGCTAGCGCAGTTGGCGTGTGGATTCCAGGATTGCAAGAAAGTAATAAAAATGAACGGAGATCGCGACGCTAGCGGTCATTGGTGGGCCGCTAACGGTCATTGATGGGCCGCTAACGCAGCCCAAGTGCGTGTCGCTAGCGCAGTTGGCGTGTGGATTCCAGGATTGCATAAAAGTAATAAAAATGAACGGAGATCGCGACGCTAGCGGCCATTGGTGGGCCGCTAACGGTCATTGGTGGGCCGCTAACGCAGCTCAAGTGCGTGTCGCTAGCGCAGTTGGCGTGTGGATTCCAGGATTGCCGGAAAGTATTGAAAATGAACGAAGATCGCGACGCTAGCGGCCATTGGTGGGCCGCTAACGTTCATTGGTGGGCAGGTAACGCAGCCCGAGTGCGTGTCGCTAGCGCAGTTGGCGTGTGGACTCCAGGATTGCAAGAAAGTAATAAAAATTAACAAAGATCGCGACGTTAGCGGCCATTGGTGGGCCGCTAACGGTTATTGGTGGGCCGCTAACGCAGCCCAAGTGCGTGTCGCTAGCGCAGTTGGCGTGTGGATTCCAGGATTTCAAGAAAGTAATAAAAATGATCGGAGATCGCGACGCTAGCGGCCATTGGTGAGCCGCTAACGGTCATTGGTGGGCAGGTAACGCAGCTCAAGTGCGTGTCGCTAGCGCATTTGGCGTGTGGATTCCAGGATTGCCGGAAAGTATTGAAAATGAACGAAGATCGCGACGCTAGCGGCCACTGGTGGGCCGCTAACGGTCATTGGTGGGCCGCTAACGAAAAATGACCCACTTTGGCTGCCCGCTAACGAAAAATGAACGCTAGCGGTCATTGGTGGGCCGCTAACGGTCATTGGTGAGCTGCTAACGCAGCAAAGTGAGTGTCGCTAGCGCAGTTGGCGTGTGGATTCCAGGATTGCAAGAAAGTAATAAAAATGAACGGAGATCGCGACGCTAGCGGTCATTGGTGGGCCGCTAACGGTCATTGATGGGCCGCTAACGCAGCCCAAGTGCGTGTCGCTAGCGCAGTTGGCGTGTGGATTCCAGGATTGCATAAAAGTAATAAAAATGAACGGAGATCGCGACGCTAGCGGCCATTGGTGGGCCGCTAACGGTCATTGGTGGGCCGCTAACGAAAAACGAACGCCATTGGTGGGCCGCTAACGAAAAATGACCCACTTTGGCTGCCCGCTAACGAAAAATGAACGCTAGCGGCCATTGGTGGGCCGCTAACGGTCATTGATGGGCCGCTAATGAAAAATGAACGCCATTGGTGGACCGCTAACGAAAAATGGCGCACTTTTGCTGCCCGCTAACGAAAAATGAAAGCTAGTGGCAATTGGTGGGCCGCTAACGGTCATTGATGGGCCGCTAACGGTCATTGGTGGGCCGCTAACGCAGCAAAGTGAGTGTCGCTAGCGCAGTTGGCGTGCGGATTCCTGGATTGCAAGAAAGTATTAAAAATGAACGAAGATCGCGACGCTAGCGGCCATTGGTGGGCCGCTAACGGTCATTGGTGGGCCGCTAACGAAAAATGAACGCCATTGGTGGGCCGCTAACGAAAAATGACCCACTTTGGCTGCCCGATAACGAAAAATGAACGCTAGCGGCCATTGGTGGGCCGCTAACGGTCATTGGTGGGCCGCTAACGCAGCAAAGTGAGTGTCGCTAGCGCAGTTGGCGTGTGGACTCCAGGATTGCAAGAAAGTAATAAAAATTAACAAAGATCGCGACGTTAGCGGCCATTGGTGGGCCGCTAACGGTTATTGGTGGGCCGCTAACGCAGCCCAAGTGCGTGTCGCTAGCGCAGTTGGCGTGTGGATTCCAGGATTTCAAGAAAGTAATAAAAATGATCGGAGATCGAGACGCTAGCGGCCATTGGTGAGCCGCTAACGGTCATTGGTGGGCAGGTAACGCAGCCCGAGTGCGTGTCGCTAGCGCAGTTGGCGTGTGGATTCCAGGATTGCAAGAAAGTAATAAAAATGAACGGAGATCGCGACGCTAGCGGCCATTGGTGGGCCGCTAACGGTCATTGGTGGGCCGCTAACGCAGCTCAAGTGCGTGTCGCTAGCGCAGTTGGTGTGTGGATTCCAGGATTGCCGGAAAGTATTGAAAATGAACGAAGATCGCGACGCTAGCGGCCATTGGTGGGCCGCTAACAGTCATTGGTGGTTCGCTAACGCAGCCCAAGTGCGTGTCGCTAGCGCAGTTAGCGTGTGGATTCCAGGATTGCATAAAAGTAATAAAAATGAACGGAGATCGCGACGCTAGCGGCCATTGGTGGGCCGCTAACGGTCATTGGTGGGCCGCTAACGAAAAACGAACGCCATTGGTGAGCCGCTAACGAAAAATGACCCACTTTGGCTGCCCGCTAACGAAAAATGAACGCTAGCGGCCATTGGTGGGCCGCTAACGGTCATTGGTGAGCCGCTAACGCAGCAAAGTGAGTGTCGCTAGCGCAGTTGGCGTGTGGATTCCAGGATTGCAAGAAAGTAATAAAAATGAACGGAGATCGCGACGCTAGCGGTCATTGGTGGGCCGCTAACGGTCATTGATGGGCCGCTAACGCAGCCCAAGTGCGTGTCGCTAGCGCAGTTGGCGTGTGGATTCCAGGATTGCATAAAAGTAATAAAAATGAACGGAGATCGCGACGCTAGCGGCCATTGGTGGGCCGCTAACGGTCATTGGTGAGCCGCTAACGCAGCAAAGTGAGTGTCGCTAGCGCAGTTGGCGTGTGGATTCCAGGATTGCAAGAAAGTAATAAAAATGAACTGAGATCGCGACGGTAGCGGTCATTGGTGGGCCGCTAACGGTCATTGATGGGCCGCTAACGCAGCCCAAGTGCGTGTCGCTAGCGCAGTTGGCGTGTGGATTCCAGGATTGCATAAAAGTAATAAAAATGAACGGAGATCGCGACGCTAGCGGCCATTGGTGGGCCGCTAACGGTCATTGGTGGGCCGCTAACGCAGCTCAAGTGCGTGTCGCTAGCGCAGTTGGCGTGTGGATTCCAGGATTGCCGGAAAGTATTGAAAATGAACGAAGATCGCGACGCTAGCGGCCATTGGTGGGCCGCTAACGGTCATTGGTGTGCAGGTAACGCAGCCCGAGTGCGTGTCGCTAGCGCAGTTGGCGTGTGGATTCCAGGATTGCAAGAAAGTAATAAAAATGAACGGAGATCGCGACGCTAGCGGCCATTGGTGGGCCGCTAACGGTCATTGGTGGGCCGCTAACGCAGCTCAAGTGCGTGTCGCTAGCGCAGTTGGCGTGTGGATTCCAGGATTGCCGGAAAGTATTGAAAATGAACGAAGATCGCGACGCTAGCGGCCATTGGTGGGCCGCTAACGGTCATTGGTGGTTCGCTAACGCAGCCCAAGTGCGTGTCGCTAGCGCAGTTAGCGTGTGGATTCCAGGATTGCATAAAAGTAATAAAAATGAACGGAGATCGCGACGCTAGCGGCCATTGGTGGGCCGCTAACGGTCATTGGTGGGCCGCTAACGAAAAACGAACGCCATTGGTGGGCCGCTAACGAAAAACGAACGCCATTGGTGGGCCGCTAACGAAAAATGACCCACTTTGGCTGCCCGCTAACAAAAAATGAACGCTAGCGGCCATTGGTGGGCCGCTAACGGTCATTGATGGGCCGCTAACGGAAAATGAACGCCATTGGTGGACCGCTAACGAAAAATGGCGCACTTTTGCTGCCCGCTAACGAAAAATGAAAGCTAGTGGCCATTGTTGGGCCGCTAACGCAGCAAAGTGAGTGTCGCTAGCGCAGTTGGCGTGTGGACTCCAGGATTGCAAGAAAGTAATAAAAATTAACAAAGATCGCGACGTTAGCGGCCATTGGTGGGCCGCTAACGGTTATTGGTGGGCCGCTAACGCAGCCCAAGTGCGTGTCGCTAGCGCAGTTGGCGTGTGGATTCCAGGATTGCAAGAAAGTAATAAAAATGATCGGAGATCGCGACGCTAGCGGCCATTGGTGAGCCGCTAACGGTCATTGGTGGGCAGGTAACGCAGCCCGAGTGCGTGTCGCTAGCGCAGTTGGCGTGTGGATTCCAGGATTGCAAGAAAGTAATAAAAATGAACGGAGATCGCGACGCTAGCGGCCATTGGTGGGCCGCTAACGGTCATTGATGGGCCGCTAACGCAGCCCAAGTGCGTGTCGCTAGCGCAGTTGGCGTGTGGATTCCAGGATTGCATAAAAGTAATAAAAATGAACGGAGATCGCGACGCTAGCGGCCATTGGTGGGCCGCTAACGGTCATTGGTGGGCCGCTAACGAAAAACGAACGCCTTTGGCTGCCCGCTAACGAAAAATGAACGCTAGCGGCCATTGGTGGGCCGCTAACGGTCATTGGTGAGCCGCTAACGCAGCAAAGTGAGTGTCGCTAGCGCAGTTGGCGTGTGGATCCAGGATTGCAAGAAAGTAATAAAAATGAACGGAGATCGCGACGCTAGCGGTCATTGGTGGGCCGCTAACGGTCATTGATGGGCCGCTAACGCAGCCCAAGTGCGTGTCGCTAGCGCAGTTGGCGTGTGGATTCCAGGATTGCATAAAAGTAATAAAAATGAACGGAGATCGCGACGCTAGCGGCCATTGGTGGGCCGCTAACGGTCATTGGTGGGCCGCTAACGAAAAATGAACGCCATTGGTGGGCCGCTAACGAAAAATGACCCACTTTGGCTGCCCGCTAACGAAAAATGAACGCTAGCGGCCATTGGTGGGCCGCTAACGGTCATTGGTGAGCTGCTAACGCAGCAAAGTGAGTGTCGTTAGCGCAGTTGGCGTGTGGATTCCAGGATTGCAAGAAAGTAATAAAAATGAACGGAGATCGCGACGCTAGCGGCCATTGGTGGGCCGCTAACGGTCATTAGTGGGCCGCTAACGCAGCCCAAGTGCGTGTCGCTAGCGCAGTTTGGGTGTGGATTCCAGGATTGCATAAAAGTAATAAAAATGAACGGAGATCGCGACGCTAGCGGCCATTGGTGGGCCGCTAACGGTCATTGGTGGGCCGCTAACGAAAAACGAACGCCATTGGTGGGCCGCTAACGAAAAATGACCCACTTTGTCTGCCCGCTAACGAAAAATGAACGCTAGCGGTCATTGGTGGGCCGCTAACGGTCATTGATGAGCCGCTAACGCAGCAAAGTGAGTGTCGCTAGCGCAGTTGGCGTGTGGATTCCAGGATTGCAAGAAAGTAATAAAAATGAACGGAGATCGCGACGCTAGCGGTCATTGGTGGGCCGCTAACGGTTATTGATGGGCCGCTAACGCAGCCCAAGTGCGTGTCGCTAGCGCAGTTGGCGTGTGGATTCCAGGATTGCATAAAAGTAATAAAAATGAACGGAGATCGCGACGCTAGCGGCCATTGGTGGGCCGCTAACGGTCATTGGTGGGCCGCTAACGAAAAACGAACGCCATTGGTGGGCCGCTAACGAAAAATGACCCACTTTGGCTGCCCGCTAACGAAAAATGAACGCTAGCGGCCATTGGTGGGCCGCTAACGGTCATTGGTGAGCTGCTAACGCAGCAAAGTGAGTGTCGCTAGCGCAGTTGGCGTGTGGATTCCAGGATTGCAAGAAAGTAATAAAAATGAACGGAGATCGCGACGCTAGCGGCCATTGGTGGGCCGCTAACGGTCATTGGTGGGCCGCTAACGCAGCCCAAGTGCGTGTCGCTAGCGCAGTTAGCGTGTGGATTCCAGGATTGCATAAAAGTAATAAAAATGAACGGAGATCGCGACGCTAGCGGCCATTGGTGGGCCGCTAACGGTCATTGTTGGGCCGCTAACGAAAAACGAACGCCATTGGTGGGCCGCTAACGAAAAATGACCCACTTTGGCTGCCCGCTAACGGAAAATCAACGCTAGCGGCCATTGGTGGGCCGCTAACGGTCATTGATGGGCCGCTAACGAAAAATGAACGCCATTGGTGGACCGCTAACGAAAAATGACGCACTTTTGCTGCCCGCTAACGAAAAATGAAAGCTAGTGGCAATTGGTGGGCCGCTAACGCAGCAAAGTGAGTGTCGCTAGCGCAGTTGGCGTGTGGACTCCAGGATTGCAAGAAAGTTATAAAAATTAACAAAGATCGCGACGTTAGCGGCCATTGGTGGGCCGCTAACGGTTATTGGTGGGCCGCTAACGCAGCCCAAGTGCGTGTCGCTAGCGCAGTTGGCGTGTGGATTCCAGGATTGCAAGAAAGTAATAAAAATGATCGGAGATCGCGACGCTAGCGGCCATTGGTGAGCCGCTAACGGTCATTGGTGGGCCGCTAACGAAAAACGAAAGCCATTGGTGGGCCGCTAACGAAAAATGACCCACTTTGGCTGCCCTCTAACGAAAAATGAACGCTAGCGGCCATTGGTGGGCCGCTAACGGTCATTGGTGAGCTGCTAACGCAGCAAAGTGAGTGTCGCTAGCGCAGTTGGCGTGTGGATTCCAGGAATGCCGGAAAGTATTGAAAATGAACGAAGATCGCGACGCTAGCGGCCATTGGTGGGCCGCTAACGGTCATTGGTGGTTCGCTAACGCAGCCCAAGTGCGTGTCGCTAGCGCAGTTAGCGTGTGGATTCCAGGATTGCATAAAAGTAATAAAAATGAACGGAGATCGCGACGCTAGCGGCCATTGGTGGGCCGCTAACGGTCATTGGTGGGCCGCTAACGAAAAACGAACGCCATTGGTGGGCCGCTAACGAAAAATGACCCACTTTGGCTGCCCGCTAACGAAAAATGAACGCTAGCGGCCATTGGTGGGCCGCTAACGGTCATTGGTGAGCTGCTAACGCAGCAAAGTGAGTGTCGCTAGCGCAGTTGGCGTGTGGATTCCAGGATTGCAAGAAAGTAATAAAAATGAACGGAGATCGCGACGCTAGCGGTCATTGGTGAGCCGCTAACGGTCATTGGTGGGCCGCTAACGCAGCAAAGTGAGTGTCGCTAGCGCAGTTGGCGTGTGGATTCCAGGATTGCAAGAAAGTATTAAAAATGAACGAAGATCGCGACGCTAGCGGTCATTGGTGGGCCGCTAACGGTCATTGGTGGGCCGCTAACGAAAAATGAACGCCATTGGTGGGCCGCTAACGAAAAATGACCCACTTTGGCTGCCCGCTAACGAAAAATGAACGCTAGCGGCCATTGGTGGGCCGCTAACGGTCATTGGTGGGCCGCTAACGCAGCAAAGTGAGTGTCGCTAGCGCAGTTGGTGAGTGGACTCCAGGATTGCAAGAAAGTAATAAAAATTAACAAAGATCGCGACGTTAGCGGTCATTGGTGGGCCGCTAACGGTTATTGGTGGGCCGCTAACGCAGCCCAAGTGCGTGTCGCTAGCGCAGTTGGCGTGTGGATTCCAGGATTGCAAGAAAGTAATAAAAATGATCGGAGATCGCGACGCTAGCGGCCATTGGTGAGCCGCTAAAGGTTATTGGTGGGCAGGTAACGCAGCCCGAGTGCGTGTCGCTAGCGCAGTTGGCGTGTGGATTCCAGGATTGCAAGAAAGTAATAAAAATAAACGGAGATCGCGACGCTAGCGGCCATTGGTGGGCCGCTAACGGTCATTGGTGGGCCGCTAACGCAGCTCAAGTGCGTGTCGCTAGCGCAGTTGGCGTGTGGATTCCAGGATTGCCGGAAAGTATTGAAAATGAACGAAGATCGCGACGCTAGCGGCCATTGGTGGGCCGCTAACGGTCATTGGTGGTTCGCTAACGCAGCCCAAGTGCGTGTCGCTAGCGCAGTTAGCGTGTGGATTCCAGGATTGCATAAAAGTAATAAAAATGAACGGAGATCGCGACGCTAGCGGCCATTGGTGGGCCGCTAACGGTCATTGGTGGGCCGCTAACGAAAAACGAACGCCATTGGTGGGCCGCTAACGAAAAATGACCCACTTTGGCTGCCCGTCAACGAAAAATAAACGCTAGCGGCCATTGGTGGGCCGCTTACGGTCATTGGTGAGCCGCTAACGCAGCAAAGTGAGTGTCGCTAGCGCAGTTGGCGTGTGGATTCCAGGATTGCAAGAAAGTAATAAAAATGAACGGAGATCGCGACGCTAGCGGTCATTGGTGGGCCGCTAACGGTCATTGATGGGCCGCTAACGCAGCCCAAGTGCGTGTCGCTAGCGCAGTTGGCGTGTGGATTCCAGGATTGCATAAAAGTAATAAAAATGAACGGAGATCGCGACGCTAGCGGCCATTGGTGGGCCGCTAACGGTCATTGGTGAGCCGCTAACGCAGCAAAGTGAGTGTCGCTAGCGCAGTTGGCGTGTGGTTTCCAGGATTGCAAGAAAGTAATAAAAATGAACGGAGATCGCGACGCTAGCGGTCATTGGTGGGCCGCTAACGGTCATTGATGGGCCGCTAACGCAGCCCAAGTGCGTGTCGCTAGCGCAGTTGGCGTGTGGATTCCAGGATTGCATAAAAGTAATAAAAATGAACGGAGATCGCGACGCTAGCGGCCATTGGTGGGCCGCTAACGGTCATTGGTGGGCCGCTAACGCAGCTCAAGTGCGTGTCGCTAGCGCAGTTGGCGTGTGGATTTTAGGATTGCCGGAAAGTATTGAAAATGAACGAAGATCGCGACGCTAGCGGCCATTGGTGGGCCGCTAACGGTCATTGGTGGGCAGGTAACGCAGCCCGAGTGCGTGTCGCTAGCGCAGTTGGCGTGTGGATTCCAGGATTGCAAGAAAGTAATAAAAATGAACGGAGATCGCGACGCTAGCGGCCATTGGTGGGCCGCTAACGGTCATTGGTGGGCCGCTAACGCAGCTCAAGTGCGTGTCGCTAGCGCAGTTGGCGTGTGGATTCCAGGATTGCCGGAAAGTATTGAAAATGAACGAAGATCGCGACGCTAGCGGCCGTTGGTGGGCCGCTAACGGTCATTGGTGGGCAGGTAACGCAGCCCGAGTGCGTGTCGCTAGCGCAGTTGGCGTGTGGATTCCAGGATTGCATAAAAGTAATAAAAATGAACAGAGATCGCGACGCTAGCGGCCATTGGTGGGCCGCTAACGGTCATTGGTGGGCCGCTAACGAAAAACGAACGCCATTGGTGGGCCGCTAACGAAAAATGGACGCCATTGGTGGGCCGCTAACGGAAAATGGCGCACTTTTGCTGCCCGTTAACGAAAAATGAAAGCTAGTGACAATTGGTGGGCCGCTAACGGTCATTGGTGGGCCGCTAACGCAGCAAAGTGAGTGCCGCTAGCGCAGTTGGCGTGTGGATTCCAGGATTGCCGGAAAGTATTGAAAATGAACGAAGATCGCGACGCTAGCGGCCATTGGTGGGCCGCTAACGGTCATTGGTGGTTCGCTAACGCAGCCCAAGTGCGTGTCGCTAGCGCAGTTATCGTGTGGATTCCAGGATTGCATAAAAGTAATAAAAATGAACGGAGATCGCGACGCTAGCGGCCATTGGTGGGCCGCTAACGGTCATTGGTGGGCCGCTAACGAAAAACGAACGCCATTGGTGGGCCGCTAACGAAAAATGACCCACTTTGGCTGCCCGCTAACGAAAAATGAACGCTAGCGGCCATTGGTGGGCCGCTAACGGTCATTGGTGAGCTGCTAACGCAGCAAAGTGAGTGTCGCTAGCGCAGTTGGCGTGTGGATTCCAGGATTGCAAGAAAGTAATAAAAATGAACGGAGATCGCGACGCTAGCGGTCATTGGTGGGCCGCTAACGGTCATTGATGGGCCGCTAACGCAGCCCAAGTGCGTGTCGCTAGCGCAGTTGGCGTGTGGATTCCAGGATTGCATAAAAGTAATAAAAATGAACGGAGATCGCAACGCTAGCGGCCATTGGTGGGCCGCTAACGGTCATTGGTGGGCCGCTAACGAAAAACGAACGCCATTGGTGGGCCGCTAACGAAAAATGACCCACTTTGGCTGCCCGCTAACGAAAAATGAACGCTAGCGGCCATTGGTGGGCCGCTAACGGTCATTGATGGGCCGCTAACGAAAAATGAATGCCATTGGTGGACCGCTAACGAAAAATGGCGCACTTTTGCTGCCCGCTAACGAAAAATGAAAGCTAGTGGCAATTGGTGGGCCGCTAACGGTCATTGGTGGGCCGCTAACGGTCATTGGTGGGCTGCTAACGCAGCAAAGTGAGTGTCGCTAGCGCAGTTGGCGTGTGGATTCCAGGATTGCAAGAAAGTATTAAAAATGAACGAAGATCGCGACGCTAGCGGCCATTGGTGGGCCGCTAACGGTCATTGGTGGGCCGCTAACGAAAAATGAACGCCATTGGTGGGCCGCTAACGAAAAATGACCCACTTTGGCTGCCCGCTAACGAAAAATGAACGCTAGCGGCCATTGGTGGGCCGCTAACGGTCATTGGTGGGCCGCTAACGCAGCAAAGTGAGTGTCGCTAGCGCAGTTGGCGTGTGGACTCCAGGATTGCAAGAAAGTAATAAAAATTAACAAAGATCGCGACGTTAGCGGCCATTGGTGGGCCGCTAACGGTTATTGGTGGGCCGCTAACGCAGCCCAAGTGCGTGTCGCTAGCGCAGTTGGCGTGTGGATTCCAGGATTGCAAGAAAGTAATAAAAATGATCGGAGATCGCGACGCTAGCGGCCATTGGTGAGCCGCTAACGGTCATTGGTGGGCAGGTAACGCAGCCCGAGTGCGTGTCGCTAGCGCAGTTGGCGTGTGGATTCCAGGATTGCAAGAAAGTAATAAAAATGAACGGAGATCGCGACGCTAGCGGCCATTGGTGGGCCGCTAACGGTCATTGGTGGGCCGCTAACGCAGCTCAAGTGCGTGTCGCTAGCGCAGTTGGCGTGTGGATTCCAGGATTGCCGGAAAGTATTGAAAATGAACGAAGATCGCGACGCTAGCGGCCATTGGTGGGCCGCTAACGGTCATTGGTGGTTCGCTAACGCAGCCCAAGTGCGTGTCGCTAGCGCAGTTAGCGTGTGGATTCCAGGATTGCATAAAAAAAATAAAAATGAACGGAGATCGCGACGCTAGCGGCCATTGGTGGGCCGCTAACGGTCATTGGTGGGCCGCTAACGAAAAACGAACGCCATTGGTGGGCCGCTAACGAAAAATGACCCACTTTGGCTGCCCGCTAACGAAAAATGAACGCTAGCGGCCATTGGTGGGCCGCTAACGGTCATTGGTGAGCCGCTAACGCAGCAAAGTGAGTGCCGCTAGCGCAGTTGGCGTGTGGATTCCAGGATTGCAAGAAAGTAATAAAAATGAACGGAGATCGCGACGCTAGCGGTCATTGGTGGGCCGCTAACGGTCATTGATGGGCCGCTAACGCAGCCCAAGTGCGTGTCGCTAGCGCAGTTGGCGTGTGGATTCCAGGATTGCATAAAAGTAATAAAAATGAACGGAGATCGCGACGCTAGCGGCCATTGGTGGGCCGCTAACGGTCATTGGTGGGCCGCTAACGAAAAACGAACGCCATTGGTGGGCCTCTAACGAAAAATGACCCACTTTGGCTGCCCGCTAACGAAAAATGAACGCTAGCGGCCATTGGTGGGCCGCTAACGGTCATTGATGGGCCGCTAACGAAAAATGAACGCCATTGGTGGGCCGCTAACGAAAAATGGCGCATTTTTGCTGCCCGCTAACGAAAAATGAAAGCTAGTGGCAATTGGTGGGCCGCTAACGGTCATTGGTGGGCCGCTAACGCAGCAAAGTGAGTGTCGCTAGCGCAGTTGGCGTGTGGATTCCAGGATTGCCGGAAAGTATTGAAAATGAACGAAGATCGCGACGCTAGCGGCCATTGGTGGGCCGCTAACGGATATTGGTGGGCCGCTAACGCAGCCCAAGTGCGTGTCGCTAGCGCAGTTGGCGTGTGGATTCCAGGATTGCAAGAAAGTAATAAAAATGATCGGAGATCGCGACGCTAGCGGCCATTGGTGAGCCGCTAACGGTCATTGGTGGGCAGGTAACGCAGCCCGAGTGCGTGTCGCTAGCGCAGTTGGCGTGTGGATTCCAGGATTGCAAGAAAGTATTGAAAATGAACGAAGATGGCGACGCTAGCGGCCATTGGTGGGCCGCTAACGGTCATTGGTGGGCCGCTAACGAAAAACGAACGCCATTGGTGGGCCGCTAACGAAAAATGACCCACTTTGGCTGCCCGCTAACGAAAAATGAACGCTAGAGGCCATTGGTGGGCCGCTAACGGTCATTGGTGAGCCGCTAACGCAGCAATGTGAGTGTCGCTAGCGCAGTTGGCGTGTGGATTCCAGGATTGCAAGAAAGTAATAAAAATGAACGGAGATCGCGACGCTAGCGGTCATTGGTGGGCCGCTAACGGTCATTGATGGGCCGCTAACGCAGCCCAAGTGCGTGTCGCTAGCGCAGTTGGCGTGTGGATTCCAGGATTGCATAAAAGTAATAAAAATGAACGGAGATCGCGACGCTAGCGGCCATTGGTGGGCCGCTAACGGTCATTGTTGGGCCGCTAACGAAAAACGAACGCCATTGGTGGGCCGCTAACGAAAAATGACCCACTTTGGCTGCCCGCTAACGAAAAATGAACGCTAGCGGCCATTGGTGGGCCGCTAACGGTCATTGGTGAGCTGCTAACGCAGCAAAGTGAGTGTCGCTAGCGCAGTTGGCGTGTGGATTCCAGGATTGCCGGAAAGTATTGAAAATGAACGAAGATCGCGACGCTAGCGGCCATTGGTGGGCCGCTAACGGTTATTGGTGGGCCGCTAACGCAGCCCAAGTGCGTGTCGCTAGCGCAGTTGGCGTGTGGATTCCAGGATTGCAAGAAAGTAATAAAAATGATCGGAGATCGCGACGCTAGCGGCCATTGGTGAGCCGCTAACGGTCATTGGTGGGCAGGTAACGCAGCCCGAGTGCGTGTCGCTAGCGCAGTTGGCGTGTGGATTCCAGGATTGCAAGAAAGTATTGAAAATGAACGAAGATCGCGACGCTAGCGGCCATTGGTGGGCCGCTAACGGTCATTGGTGGGCCGCTAACGAAAAACGAACGCCATTGGTGGGCCGCTAACTTAAAATGACCCACTTTGGCTGCCCGCTAACGAAAAATGAACGCTAGAGGCCATTGGTGGGCCGCTAACGGTCATTGGTGAGCCGCTAACGCAGCAATGTGAGTGTCGCTAGCGCAGTTGGCGTGTGGATTCCAGGATTGCAAGAAAGTAATAAAAATGAACGGAGATCGCGACGCTAGCGGTCATTGGTGGGCCGCTAACGGTCATTGATGGGCCGCTAACGCAGCCCAAGTGCGTGTCGCTAGCGCAGTTGGCGTGTGGATTCCAGGATTGCATAAAAGTAATAAAAATGAACGGAGATCGCGACGCTAGCGGCCATTGGTGGGCCGCTAACGGTCATTGTTGGGCCGCTAACGAAAAACGAACGCCATTGGTGGGCCGCTAACGAAAAATGACCCACTTTGGCTGCCCGCTAACGAAAAATGAACGCTAGCGGCCATTGGTGGGCCGCTAACGGTCATTGGTGAGCTGCTAACGCAGCAAAGTGAGTGTCGCTAGCGCAGTTGGCGTGTGGATTCCGAGATTGCAAGAAAGTAATAAAAATGAACGGAGATCGCGACGCTAGCGGCCATTGGTGGGCCGCTAACAGTCATTGGTGGGCCGCTAACGCAGCCCAAGTGCGTGTCGCTAGCGCAGTTAGCGTGTGGATTCCAGGATTGCATAAAAGTAATAAAAATGAACGGAGATCGCGACGCTAGCGGCCATTGGTGAACCGCTAACGGTCATTGGTGGGCCGCTAACGAAAAACGAACGCCATTGATGGGCCGCTAACGAAAAATGACCCACTTTGGCTGCCCGCTAACGAAAAATGAACGCTAGCGGCCATTGGTGGGCCGCTAACGGTCATTGGTGAGCTGCTAACGCAGCAAAGTGAGTGTCGCTAGCGCAGTTGGCGTGTGGATTCCAGGATTGCAAGAAAGTAATAAAAATGAACGGAGATCGCGACGCTAGCGGTCATTGGTGGGCCGCTAACGGTCATTGATGGGCCGCTAACGCAGCCCAAGTGCGTGTCGCTAGCGCAGTTGGCGTGTGGATTCCAGGATTGCATAAAAGTAATAAAAATGAACGGAGATCGCGACGCTAGCGGCCATTGGTGGGCCGCTAACGGCCATTGGTGGGCCGCTAACGAAAAACGAACGCCATTGGTGGGCCGCTAACGGAAAATGACCCACTTTGGCTGCCCGCTAACGAAAAATGAACGCTAGCGGCCATTGGTGGGCCGCTAACGGTCATTGATGGGCCGCTAACGAAAAATGAACGCCATTGGTGGACCGCTAACGAAAAATGGCGCACTTTTGCTGCCCGCTAACGAAAAATGAAAGCTAGTGGCAATTGGTGGGCCGCTAACGGTCATTGGTAGGCCGCTAACGGTCATTGGTGGGCCGCTAACGCAGCAAAGTGAGTGTCGCTAGCGCAGTTGGCGTGTGGATTCCAGGATTGCATAAAAGTAATAAAAATGAACGGAGATCGCGACGCTAGCGGCCATTGGTGGGCCGCTAACGGTCATTGGTGGGCCGCTAACGAAAAACGAACGCCATTGGTGGGCCGCTAACAAAAAATGACCCACTTTGGCTGCCCGCTAACGGAAAATCAACGCTAGCGGCCATTGGTGGGCCGCTAACGGTCATTGATGGGCCGCTAACGAAAAATGAACGCCATTGGTGGACCGCTAACGAAAAATGGCGCACTTTTGCTGCCCGCTAACGAAAAATGAAAGCTAGTGGCAATTGGTGGGCCGCTAACGCAGCAAAGTGAGTGTCGCTAGCGCAGTTGGCGTGTGGACTCCAGGATTGCAAGAAAGTAATAAAAATGATCGGAGATCGCGACGCTAGCGGCCATTGGTGAGCCGCTAACGGTCATTGGTGGGCCGCTAACGAAAAACGAAAGCCATTGGTGGGCCGCTAACGAAAAATGACCCACTTTGGCTGCCCTCTAACGAAAAATGAACGCTAGCGGCCATTGGTGGGCCGCTAACGGTCATTGGTGAGCTGCTAACGCAGCAAAGTGAGTGTCGCTAGCGCAGTTGGCGTGTGGATTCCAGGATTGCATGAAAGTAATAAAAATGAACGGAGATCGCGACGCTAGCGGCCATTGGTGGGCCGCTAACGGTCATTGGTGGGCCGCTAACGCAGCTCAAGTGCGTGTCGCTAGCGCAGTTGGCGTGTGGATTCCAGGATTGCCGGAAAGTATTGAAAATGAACGAAGATCGCGACGCTAGCGGCCATTGGTGGGCCGCTAACGGTCATTGGTGGGCCGCTAACGAAAAATGGACGCCATTGGTGGGCCGCTAACGAAAAATGGCGCACTTTTGCTGCCCGCTAACGAAAAATGGAAGCTAGTGGCAATTGGTGGGCCGCTAACGGTCATTGGTGGGCCGCTAACGGTCATTGATGGGCCGCTACCGCAGCAAAGTGAGTGTCGCTAGCGCAGTTGACGTGTGGATTCCAGGATTGCAAGAAAGTATTAAAAATGAACGAAGATCGCGACGCTAGCGGCCATTGGTGGGCCGCTAACGGTCATTGGTGGGCCGCTAACGAAAAATGAACGCCATTGGTGGGCCGCTAACGAAAAATGACCCACTTTGGCTGCCCGCTAACGAAAAATGAACGCTAGCGGCCATTGGTGGGCCGCTAACGGTTATTGGTGGGCCGCTAACGCAGCCCAAGTGCGTGTCGCTAGCGCAGTTGGCGTGTGGATTCCAGGATTGCAAGAAAGTAATAAAAATGATCGGAGATCGCGACGCTAGCGGCCATTGGTGAGCCGCTAACGGTCATTGGTGGGCCGCTAACGCAGCTCAAGTGCGTGTCGCTAGCGCAGTTGGCGTGTGGATTCCAGGATTGCCGGAAAGTATTGAAAATGAACGAAGATCGCGACGCTAGTGGCCATTGGTGGGCCGCTAACGGTCATTGGTGGGCAGGTAACGCAGCCCGAGTGCGTGTCGCTAGCGCAGTTGGCGTGTGGATTCCAGGATTGCATAAAAGTAATAAAAATGAACGGAGATCGCGACGCTAGCGGCCATTGGTGGGCCGCTAACGGTCATTGGTGGGCCGCTAACGAAAAACGAACACCATTGGTGGGCCGCTAACGAAAAATGGACGCCATTGGTGGGCCGCTAACGAAAAATGGCGCATTTTTGCTGCCCGCTAACGAAAAATGAAAGCTAGTGACAATTGGTGGGCCGCTAACGGTCATTGGTGGGCCGCTAACGAAAAACGAACGCCATTGGTGGGCCGCTAACGAAAAATGACCCACTTTGGCTGCCCGCTAACGAAAAATGAACGCTAGCGGCCATTGGTGGGCCGCTAACGGTCATTGGTGAGCTGCTAACGCAGCAAAGTGAGTGTCGCTAGCGCAGTTGGCGTGTGGATTCCAGGATTGCAAGAAAGTAATAAAAATAAACGGAGATCGCGACGCGAGCGGTCATTGGTGGGCCGCTAACGGTCATTGGTGGGCCGCTAACGAAAAATGAACGCCATTGGTGGGCCGCTAACGAAAAATGACCCACTTTGGCTGCCCGCTAACGAAAAATGAACGCTAGCGGCCATTGGTGGGCCGCTAACGGTCATTGGTGGGCCGCTAACGCAGCAAAGTGAGTGTCGCTAGCGCAGTTGGTGTGTGGACTCCAGGATTGCAAGAAAGTAATAAAAATTAACAAGGATCGCGACGTTAGCGGCCATTGGTGGGCCGCTAACGGTTATTGGTGGGCCGCTAACGCAGCCCAAGTGCGTGTCGCTAGCGCAGTTGGCGTGTGGATTCCAGGATTGCAAGAAAGTAATAAAAATGATCGGAGATCGCGACGCTAGCGGCCATTGGTGAGCCGCTAAAGGTTATTGGTGGGCAGGTAACGCAGCCCGAGTGCGTGTCGCTAGCGCAGTTGGCGTGTGGATTCCAGGATTGCAAGAAAGTAATAAAAATGAACGGAGATCGCGACGCTAGCGGCCATTGGTGGGCCGCTAACGGTCATTGGTGGGCCGCTAACGCAGCTCAAGTGCGTGTCGCTAGCGCAGTTGGCGTGTGGATTCCAGGATTGCCGGAAAGTATTGAAAATGAACGAAGATCGCGACGCTAGCGGCCATTGGTGGGCCGCTAACGGTCATTGGTGGTTCGCTAACGCAGCTCAAGTGCGTGTCGCTAGCGCAGTTAGCGTGTGGATTCCAGGATTGCATAAAAGTAATAAAAATGAACGGAGATCGCGACGCTAGCGGCCATTGGTGGGCCGCTAACGGTCATTGGTGGGCCGCTAACGAAAAACGAACGCCATTGGTGGGCCGCTAACGAAAAATGACCCACTTTGGCTGCCCGTCAACGAAAAATAAACGCTAGCGGCCATTGGTGGGCCGCTTACGGTCATTGGTGAGCCGCTAACGCAGCAAAGTGAGTGTCGCTAGCGCAGTTGGCGTGTGGATTCCAGGATTGCAAGAAAGTAATAAAAATGAACGGAGATCGCGACGCTAGCGGTCATTGGTGGGCCGCTAACGGTCATTGATGGGCCGCTAACGCAGCCCAAGTGCGTGTCGCTAGCGCAGTTGGCGTGTGGATTCCAGGATTGCATAAAAGTAATAAAAATGAACGGAGATCGCGACGCTAGCGGCCATTGGTGGGCCGCTAACGGTCATTGGTGGGCCGCTAACGCAGCTCAAGTGCGTGTCGCTAGCGCAGTTGGCGTGTGGATTTTAGGATTGCCGGAAAGTATTGAAAATGAACGAAGATCGCGACGCTAGCGGCCATTGGTGGGCCGCTAACGGTCATTGGTGGGCAGGTAACGCAGCCCGAGTGCGTGTCGCTAGCGCAGTTGGCGTGTGGATTCCAGGATTGCAAGAAAGTAATAAAAATGAACGGAGATCGCGACGCTAGCGGCCATTGGTGGGCCGCTAACGGTCATTGGTGGGCCGCTAACGCAGCTCAAGTGCGTGTCGCTAGCGCAGTTGGCGTGTGGATTCCAGGATTGCCGGAAAGTATTGAAAATGAACGAAGATCGCGACGCTAGCGGCCGTTGGTGGGCCGCTAACGGTCATTGGTGGGCAGGTAACGCAGCCCGAGTGCGTGTCGCTAGCGCAGTTGGCGTGTGGATTCCAGGATTGCATAAAAGTAATAAAAATGAACAGAGATCGCGACGCTAGCGGCCATTGGTGGGCCGCTAACGGTCATTGGTGGGCCGCTAACGAAAAACGAACGCCATTGGTGGGCCGCTAACGAAAAATGGACGCCATTGGTGGGCCGCTAACGAAAAATGGCGCACTTTTGCTGCCCGCTAACGAAAAATGAAAGCTAGTGACAATTGGTGGGCCGCTAACGGTCATTGGTGGGCCGCTAACGCAGCAAAGTGAGTGCCGCTAGCGCAGTTGGCGTGTGGATTCCAGGATTGCCGGAAAGTATTGAAAATGAACGAAGATCGCGACGCTAGCGACCATTGGTGGGCCGCTAACGGTCATTGGTGGTTCGCTAACGCAGCCCAAGTGCGTGTCGCTAGCGCAGTTATCGTGTGGATTCCAGGATTGCATAAAAGTAATAAAAATGAACGGAGATCGCGACGCTAGCGGCCATTGGTGGGCCGCTAACGGTCATTGGTGGGCCGCTAACGAAAAACGAACGCCATTGGTGGGCCGCTAACGAAAAATGACCCACTTTGGCTGCCCGCTAACGAAAAATGAACGCTAGCGGCCATTGGTGGGCCGCTAACGGTCATTGGTGAGCTGCTAACGCAGCAAAGTGAGTGTCGCTAGCGCAGTTGGCGTGTGGATTCCAGGATTGCAAGAAAGTAATAAAAATGAACGGAGATCGCGATGCTAGCGGTCATTGGTGGGCCGCTAACGGTCATTGATGGGCCGCTAACGCAGCCCAAGTGCGTGTCGCTAGCGCAGTTGGCGTGTGGATTCCAGGATTGCATAAAAGTAATAAAAATGAACGGAGATCGCAACGCTAGCGGCCATTGGTGGGCCGCTAACGGTCATTGGTGGGCCGCTAACGAAAAACGAACGCCATTGGTGGGCCGCTAACGAAAAATGACCCACTTTGGCTGCCCGCTAACGAAAAATGAACGCTAGCGGCCATTGGTGGGCCGCTAACGGTCATTGATGGGCCGCTAACGAAAAATGAATGCCATTGGTGGACCGCTAACGAAAAATGGCGCACTTTTGCTGCCCGCTAACGAAAAATGAAAGCTAGTGGCAATTGGTGGGCCGCTAACGGTCATTGGTGGGCCGCTAACGGTCATTGGTGGGCTGCTAACGCAGCAAAGTGAGTGTCGCTAGCGCAGTTGGCGTGTGGATTCCAGGATTGCAAGAAAGTATTAAAAATGAACGAAGATCGCGACGCTAGCGGCCATTGGTGGGCCGCTAACGGTCATTGGTGGGCCGCTAACGAAAAATGAACGCCATTGGTGGGCCGCTAACGAAAAATGACCCACTTTGGCTGCCCGCTAACGAAAAATGAACGCTAGCGGCCATTGGTGGGCCGCTAACGGTCATTGGTGGGCCGCTAACGCAGCAAAGTGAGTGTCGCTAGCGCAGTTGGCGTGTGGACTCCAGGATTGCAAGAAAGTAATAAAAATCAACAAAGATCGCGACGTTAGCGGCCATTGGTGGGCCGCTAACGGTTATTGGTGGGCCGCTAACGCAGCCCAAGTGCGTGTCGCTAGCGCAGTTGGCGTGTGGATTCCAGGATTGCAAGAAAGTAATAAAAATGATCGGAGATCGCGACGCTAGCGGCCATTGGTGAGCCGCTAACGGTCATTGGTGGGCAGGTAACGCAGCCCGAGTGCGTGTCGCTAGCGCAGTTGGCGTGTGGATTCCAGGATTGCAAGAAAGTAATAAAAATGAACGGAGATCGCGACGCTAGCGGCCATTGGTGGGCCGCTAACGGTCATTGGTGGGCCGCTAACGCAGCTCAAGTGCGTGTCGCTAGCGCAGTTGGCGTGTGGATTCCAGGATTGACGGAAAGTATTGAAAATGAACGAAGATCGCGACGCTAGCGGCCATTGGTGGGCCGCGAACGGTCATTGGTGGTTCGCTAACGCAGCCCAAGTGCGTGTCGCTAACGCAGTTAGCGTGTGGATTCCAGGATTGCATAAAAGTAATAAAAATGAACGGAGATCGCGACGCTAGCGGCCATTGGTGGGCCGCTAACGGTCATTGGTGGGCCGCTAACGAAAAACGAACGCCATTGGTGGGCCGCTTACGAAAAATGACCCACTTTGGCTGCCCGCTAACGAAAAATGAACGCTAGCGGCCATTGGTGGGCCGCTAACGGTCATTGGTGAGCCGCTAACGCAGCAAAGTGAGTGCCGCTAGCGCAGTTGGCGTGTGGATTCCAGGATTGCAAGAAAGTAATAAAAATGAACGGAGATCGCGACGCTAGCGGTCATTGGTGGGCCGCTAACGGTCATTGATGGGCCGCTAACGCAGCCCAAGTGCGTGTCGCTAGCGCAGTTGGCGTGTGGATTCCAGGATTGCATAAAAGTAATAAAAATGAACGGAGATCGCGACGCTAGCGGCCATTGGTGGGCCGCTAACGGTCATTGGTGGGCCGCTAACGAAAAACGAACGCCATTGGTGGGCCTCTAACGAAAAATGACCCACTTTGGCTGCCCGCTAACGAAAAATGAACGCTAGCGGCCATTGGTGGGCCGCTAACGGTCATTGATGGGCCGCTAACGAAAAATGAACGCCATTGGTGGGCCGCTAACGAAAAATGGCGCGATTTTGCTGCCCGCTAACGAAAAATGAAAGCTAGTGGCAATTGGTGGGCCGCTAACGGTCATTGGTGGGCCGCTAACGCAGCAAAGTGAGTGTCGCTAGCGCAGTTGGCGTGTGGATTCCAGGATTGCCGGAAAGTATTGAAAATGAACGAAGATCGCGACGCTAGCGGCCATTGGTGGGCCGCTAACGGTTATTGGTGGGCCGCTAACGCAGCCCAAGTGCGTGTCGCTAGCGCAGTTGGCGTGTGGATTCCAGGATTGCAAGAAAGTAATAAAAATGATCGGAGATCGCGACGCTAGCGGCCATTGGTGAGCCGCTAACGGTCATTGGTGGGCAGGTAACGCAGCCCGAGTGCGTGTCGCTAGCGCAGTTGGCGTGTGGATTCCAGGATTGCAAGAAAATATTGAAAATGAACGAAGATCGCGACGCTAGCGGCCATTGGTGGGCCGCTAACGGTCATTGGTGGGCCGCTAACGAAAAACGAACGCCATTGGTGGGCCGCTAACGAAAAATGACCCACTTTGGCTGCCCGCTAACGAAAAATGAACGCTAGAGGCCATTGGTGGGCCGCTAACGGTCATTGGTGAGCCGCTAACGCAGCAATGTGAGTGTCGCTAGCGCAGTTGGCGTGTGGATTCCAGGATTGCAAGAAAGTAATAAAAATGAACGGAGATCGCGACGCTAGCGGTCATTGGTGGGCCGCTAACGGTCATTGATGGGCCGCTAACGCAGCCCAAGTGCGTGTCATTAGCGCAGTTGGCGTGTGAATTCCAGGATTGCATAAAAGTAATAAAAATGAACGGAGATCGCGACGCTAGCGGCCATTGGTGGGCCGCTAACGGTCATTGTTGGGCCGCTAACGAAAAACGAACGCCATTGGTGGGCCGCTAACGAAAAATGACCCACTTTGGCTGCCCGCTAACGAAAAATGAACGCTAGCGGCCATTGGTGGGCCGCTAACGGTCATTGGTGAGCTGCTAACGCAGCAAAGTGAGTGTCGCTAGCGCAGTTGGCGTGTGGATTCCGAGATTGCAAGAAAGTAATAAAAATGAACGGAGATCGCGACGCTAGCGGCCATTGGTGGGCCGCTAACAGTCATTGGTGGGCCGCTAACGCAGCCCAAGTGCGTGTCGCTAGCGCAGTTAGCGTGTGGATTCCAGGATTGCATAAAAGTAATAAAAATGAACGGAGATCGCGACGCTAGCGGCCATTGGTGAGCCGCTAACGGTCATTGGTGGGCCGCTAACGAAAAACGAACGCCATTGATGGGCCGCTAACGAAAAATGACCCACTTTGGCTGCCCGCTAACGAAAAATGAACGCTAGCGGCCATTGGTGGGCCGCTAACGGTCATTGGTGAGCTGCTAACGCAGCAAAGTGCGTGTCGCTAGCGCAGTTGGCGTGTGGATTCCAGGATTGCAAGAAAGTAATAAAAATGATCGGAGATCGCGACGCTAGCGGCCATTGGTGAGCCGCTAACGGTCATTGGTGGGCAGGTAACGCAGCCCGAGTGCGTGTCGCTAGCGCAGTTGGCGTGTGGATTCCAGGATTGCAAGAAAGTAATAAAAATGAACGGAGATCGCGACGCTAGCGGCCATTGGTGGGCCGCTAACGGTCATTGGTGGGCCGCTAACGCAGCTCAAGTGCGTGTCGCTAGCGCAGTTGGCGTGTGGATTCCAGGATTGCCGGAAAGTATTGAAAATGAACGAAGATCGCGACGCTAGCGGCCATTGGTATGCCGCTAACGGTCATTGGTGGGCCGCTAACGAAAAACGAACGCCATTGGTGGGCCGCTAACGAAAAATGACCCACTTTGGCTGCCCGCTAACGAAAAATGAACGCTAGCGGCCATTGGTGGACCAGTAACGGTCATTGGTGAGCCGCTAACGCAGCAAAGTGAGTGTCGCTAGCGCAGTTGGCGTGTGGACTCCAGGATTGCAAGAAAGTAATAAAAATTAACAAAGATCGCGACGTTAGCGGCCATTGGTGGGCCGCTAACGGTTATTGGTGGGCCGCTAACGCAGCCCAAGTGCGTGTCGCTAGCGCAGTTGGCGTGTGGATTCCAGGATTGCAAGAAAGTAATAAAAATGATCGGAGATCGCGACGCTAGCGGCCATTGGTGAGCCGCTAACGGTCATTGGTGGGCAGGTAACGCAGCCCGAGTGCGTGTCGCTAGCGCAGTTGGCGTGTGGATTCCAGGATTGCAAGAAAGTAATAAAAATGAACGGAGATCGCGACGCTAGCGGCCATTGGTGGGCCGCTAACGGTCATTGGTGGGCCGCTAACGCAGCTCAAGTGCGTGTCGCTAGCGCAGTTGGCGTGTGGATTCCAGGATTGCCGGAAAGTATTGAAAATGAACGAAGATCGCGACGCTAGCGGCCATTGGTGGGCCGCTAACGGTCATTGGTGGTTCGCTAACGCAGCCCAAGTGCGTGTCGCTAGCGCAGTTAGCGTGTGGATTCCAGGATTGCAGAAAAGTAATAAAAATGAACGGAGATCGCGACGCTAGCGGCCATTGGTGGGCCGCTAACGGTCATTGGTGGGCCGCTAACGAAAAACGAACGCCATTGGTGGGCCGCTAACGAAAAATGACCCACTTTGGCTGCCCGCTAACGAAAAATGAACGCTAGCGGCCATTGGTGGGCCGCTAACGGTCATTGGTGAGCCGCTAACGCAGCAAAGTGAGTGTCGCTAGCGCAGTTGGCGTGTGGATTCCAGGATTGCAAGAAAGTAATAAAAATGAACGGAGATCGCGACGCTAGCGGTCATTGGTGGGCCGCTAACGGTCATTGATGGGCCGCTAACGCAGCCTAAGTGCGTGTCGCTAGCGCAGTTGGCGTGTGGATTCCAGGATTGCATAAAAGTAATAAAAATGAACGGAGATCGCGACGCTAGCGGCCATTGGTGGGCCGCTAACGGTCATTGGTGGGCCGCTAACGAAAAACGAACGCCATTGGTGGGCCGCTAACGAAAAATGACCCACTTTGGCTGCCCGCTAACGAAAAATGAACGCTAGCGCGGCCATTGGTGGGCCGCTAACGGTCATTGATGGGCCGCTAACGAAAAATGAACGCCATTGGTGGGCCGCTAACGAAAAATGGCGCACTTTTGCTGCCCGCTAACGAAAAATGAAAGCTAGTGGCAATTGGTGGGCCGCTAACGGTCATTGGTGGGCCGCTAACGGAAAACGAACGCCATTGGTGGGCCGCTAACGAAAAATGACCCACTTTGGCTGCCCGCTAACGAAAAATGAACGCTAGCGGCCATTGGTGGGCCGCTAACGGTCATTGGTGAGCCGCTAACGCAGCAATGTGAGTGTCGCTAGCGCAGTTGGCGTGTGGATTCCAGGATTGCAAGAAAGTAATAAAAATGAACGGAGATCGCGACGCTAGCGGTCATTGGTGGGCCGCTAACGGTCATTGATGGGCCGCTAACGCAGCCCAAGTGCGTGTCGCTAGCGCAGTTGGCGTGTGGATTCCAGGATTGCATAAAAGTAATAAAAATGAACGGAGATCGCGACGCTAGCGGCCATTGGTGGGCCGCTAACGGTCATTGTTGGGCCGCTAACGAAAAACGAACGCCATTGGTGGGCCGCTAACGAAAAATGACCCACTTTGGCTGCCCGCTAACGAAAAATGAACGCTAGCGGCCATTGGTGGGCCGCTAACGGTCATTGGTGAGCTGCTAACGCAGCAAAGTGAGTGTCGCTAGCGCAGTTGGCGTGTGGATTCCAGGATTGCAAGAAAGTAATAAAAATGAACGGAGATCGCGACGCTAGCGGCCATTGGTGGGCCGCTAACGGTCATTGGTGGGCCGCTAACGCAGCCCAAGTGCGTGTCGCTAGCGCAGTTAGCGTGTGGATTCCAGGATTGCATAAAAGTAATAAAAATGAACGGAGATCGCGACGCTAGCGGCCATTGGTGAGCCGCTAACGGTCATTGGTGGGCCGCTAACGAAAAACGAACGCCATTGATGGGCCGCTAACGAAAAATGACCCACTTTGGCTGCCCGCTAACGAAAAATGAACGCTAGCGGCCATTGGTGGGCCGCTAACGGTCATTGGTGAGCTGCTAACGCAGCAAAGTGAGTGTCGCTAGCGCAGTTGGCGTGTGGATTCCAGGATTGCAAGAAAGTAATAAAAATGAACGGAGATCGCGACGCTAGCGGTCATTGGTGGGCCGCTAACGGTCATTGATGGGCCGCTAACGCAGCCCAAGTGCGTGTCGCTAGCGCAGTTGGCGTGTGGATTCCAGGATTGCATAAAAGTAATAAAAATGAACGGAGATCGCGACGCTAGCGGCCATTGGTGGGCCGCTAACGGTCATTGGTGGGCCGCTAACGAAAAACGAACGCCATTGGTGGGCCGCTAACGACAAATGACCCACTTTGGCTGCCCGCTAACGAAAAATGAACGCTAGCGGCCATTGGTGGGCCGCTAACGGTCATTGATGGGCCGCTAACGAAAAATGAACGCCATTGGTGGACCGCTAACGAAAAATGGCGCACTTTTGCTGCCCGCTAACGAAAAATGAAAGCTAGTGGCAATTGGTGGGCCGCTAACGGTCATTGGTGGGCCGCTAACGGTCATTGGTGGGCCGCTAACGCAGCAAAGTGAGTGTCGCTAGCGCAGTTGGCGTGTGGATTCCAGGATTGCAAGAAAGTATTAAAAATGAACGAAGATCGCGACGTTAGCGGCCATTGGTGGGCCGCTAACGGTTATTGGTGGGCGGCTAACGCAGCCCAAGTGCGTGTCGCTAGCGCAGTTGGCGTGTGGATTCCAGGATTGCAAGAAAGTAATAAAAATGATCGGAGATCGCGACGCTAGCGGCCATTGGTGAGCCGCTAACGGTCATTGGTGGGCAGGTAACGCAGCCCGAGTGCGTGTCGCTAGCGCAGTTGGCGTGTGGATTCCAGGATTGCAAGAAAGTAATAAAAATGAACGGAGATCGCGACGCTAGCGGCCATTGGTGGGCCGCTAACGGTCATTGGTGGGCCGCTAGCGCAGCTCAAGTGCGTGTCGCTAGCGCAGTTGGCGTGTGGATTCCAGGATTGCCGGAAAGTATTGAAAATGAACGAAGATCGCGACGCTAGCGGCCATTGGTGGGCCGCTAACGGTCATTGGTGGGCCGCTAACGAAAAACGAACGCCATTGGTGGGCCGCTAACGAAAAATGACCCACTTTGGCTGCCCGCTAACGAAAAATGAACGCTAGCGGCCATTGGTGGACCGCTAACGGTCATTGGTGAGCCGCTAACGCAGCAAAGTGAGTGTCGCTAGCGCAGTTGGCGTGTGGACTCCAGGATTGCAAGAAAGTAATAAAAATTAACAAAGATCGCGACGTTAGCGGCCATTGGTGGGCCGCTAACGGTTATTGGTGGGCCGCTAACGCAGCTAAAGTGCGTGTCGCTAGCGCAGTTGGCGTGTGGATTCCAGGATTGCAAGAAAGTAATAAAAATGATCGGAGATCGCGACGCTAGCGGCCATTGGTGAGCCGCTAACGGTCATTGGTGGGCAGGTAACGCAGCCCGAGTGCGTGTCGCTAGCGCAGTTGGCGTGTGGATTCCAGGATTGCAAGAAAGTAATAAAAATGAACGGAGATCGCGACGCTAGCGGCCATTGGTGGGCCGCTAACGGTCATTGGTGGGCCGCTAACGCAGCTCAAGTGCGTGTCGCTAGCGCAGTTGGCGTGTGGATTCCAGGATTGCCGGAAAGTATTGAAAATGAACGAAGATCGCGACGCTAGCGGCCATTGGTGGGCCGCTAACGGTCATTGGTGGTTCGCTAACGCAGCCCAAGTGCGTGTCGCTAGCGCAGTTAGCGTGTGGATTCCAGGATTGCATAAAAGTAATAAAAATGAACGGAGATCGCGACGCTAGCGGCCATTGGTGGGCCGCTAACGGTCATTGGTGGGCCGCTAACGAAAAACGAACGCCATTGGTGGGCAGCTAACGAAAAATGACCCACTTTGGCTGCCCGCTAACGAAAAATGAACGCTAGCGGCCATTGGTGGGCCGCTAACGGTCATTGGTGAGCCGCTAACGCAGCAAAGTGAGTGTCGCTAGCGCAGTTGGCGTGTGGATTCCAGGATTGCAAGAAAGTAATAAAAATGAACGGAGATCGCGACGCTAGCGGTCATTGGTGGGCCGCTAACGGTCATTGATGGGCCGCTAACGCAGCCCAAGTGCGTGTCGCTAGCGCAGTTGGCGTGTGGATTCCAGGATTGCATAAAAGTAATAAAAATGAACGGAGATCGCGACGCTAGCGGCCATTGGTGGGCCGCTAACGGTCATTGGTGGGCCGCTAACGAAAAACGAACGCCATTGGTGGGCCGCTAACGAAAAATGACCCACTTTGGCTGCCCGCTAACGAAAAATGAACGCTAGCGGCCATTGGTGGGCCGCTAACGGTCATTGATGGGCCGCTAACTAAAAATGAACGCCATTGGTGGGCCGCTAATGAAAAATGGCGCACTTTTGCTGCCCGCTAACGAAAAATGAAAGCTAGTGGCAATTGGTGGGCCGCTAACGGTCATTGGTGGGCCGCTAACGCAGCAAAGTGAGTGTCGCTAGCGCAGTTGGCGTGTGGATTCCAGGATTGCCGGAAAGTATTGAAAATGAACGAAGATCGCGACGCTAGTTGCCATTGGTGGGCCGCTAACGGTTATTGGTGGGCCGCTAACGCAGCCCAAGTGCGTGTCGCTAGTGCAGTTGGCGTGTGGATTCCAGGATTGCAAGAAAGTAATAAAAATGATCGGAGATCGCGACGCTAGCGGCCATTGGTGAGCCGCTAACGGTCATTGGTGGGCAGGTAACGCAGCCCGAGTGCGTGTCGCTAGCGCAGTTGGCGTGTGGATTCCAGGATTGCAAGAAAGTAATAAAAATGAACGGAGATCGCGACGCTAGCGGCCATTGGTGGGCCGCTAACGGTCATTGGTGGGCCGCTAACGCAGCTCAAGTGCGTGTCGCTAGCGCAGTTGGCGTGTGGATTCCAGGATTGCCGGAAAGTATTGAAAATGAACGAAGATCGCGACGCTAGCGGCCATTGGTGGGCCGCTAACGGTCATTGGTGGGCCGCTAACGAAAAACGAACGCCATTGGTGGGCCGCTAACGAAAAATGACCCACTTTGGCTGCCCGCTAACGAAAAATGAACGCTAGTGGCCATTGGTGGGCCGCTAACGGTCATTGGTGAGCTGCTAACGCAGCAAAGTGAGTGTCGCTAGCGCAGTTGGCGTGTGGATTCCAGGATTGCAAGAAAGTAATAAAAATGAACGGAGATCGCGACGCTAGCGGTCATTGGTGGGCCGCTAACGGTCATTGATGGGCCGCTAACGCAGCCCAAGTGCGTGTCGCTAGCGCAGTTGGCGTGTGGATTCCAGGATTGCATAAAAGTAATAAAAATGAACGGAGATCGCGAGGCTAGCGGCCATTGGTGGGCCGCTCACGGTCATTGATGGGCCGCTAACGAAAAACGAACGCCATTGGTGGGCCGCTAACGAAAAATGACCCACTTTGGCTGCCCGCTAACGAAAAATGAACGCTAGCGGCCATTGGTGGGCCGCTAACGGTCATTGGTGAGCCGCTAACGCAGCAAAGTGAGTGTCGCTAGCGCAGTTGGCGTGCGGATTCCAGGATTGCAAGAAAGTAATAAAAATGAACGGAGATCGCGACGCTAGCGGCCATTGGTGGGCCGCTAACGGTCATTGATGGGCCGCTAACGCAGCCCAAGTGCGTGTCGCTAGCGCAGTTAGCGTGTGGATTCCAGGATTGCATAAAAGTAATAAAAATGAACGGAGATCACGACGCTAGCGGCCATTGGTGGGCCGCTAACGGTCATTGGTGGGCCGCTAACGAAAAACTAACGCCATTGGTGGGCCGCTAACGAAAAATGACCCACTTTGGCTGCCCGCTAACGAAAAATGAACGCTAGCGGCCATTGGTGGGCCGCTAACGGTCATTGGTGAGCCGCTAACGCAGCAAAGTGAGTGTCGCTAGCGCAGTTGGCGTGTGGATTCCAGGATTGCAAGAAAGTAATAAAAATGAACGGAGATCGCGACGCTAGCGGTCATTGGTGGGCCGCTAACGGTCATTGATGGGCCGCTAACGCAGCCCAAGTGCGTGTCGCTAGCGCAGTTGGCGTGTGCATTCCAGGATTGCATAAAAGTAATAAAAATGAACGGAGATCGCGACGCTAGCGGCCATTGGTGGGCCGCTAACGGTCATTGGTGGGCCGCTAACGAAAAACGAACGCCATTGGTGGGTCGTTAACGAAAAATGACCCACTTTGGCTGCCCGCTAACGAAAAATGAACGCTAGCGGCCATTGGTGGGCCGCTAACGGTCATTGGTGAGCTGCTAACGCAGCAAAGTGAGTGTCGCTAGCGTAGTTGGCGTGTGGATTCCAGGATTGCAAGAAAGTAATAAAAATGAACGGAGATCGCGACGCTAGCGGCCATTGGTGGGCCGCTAACGGTCATTGGTGGGCCGCTAACGCAGCCCAAGTGCGTGTCGCTAGAGCAGTTAGCGTGTGGATTCCAGGATTGCATAAAAGTAATAAAAATGAACGGAGATCGCGACGCTAGCGGCCATTGGTGGGCCGCTAACGGTCATTGGTGGGCCGCTAACGAAAAACGAACGCCATTGGTGGGCCGCTAACAAAAAATGACCCACTTTGGCTGCCCGCTAACGAAAAATGAACGCTAGCGGCCATTGGTGGGCCGCTAACGGTCATTGGTGAGCCGCTAACGCAGCAAAGTGAGTGTCGCTAGCGCAGTTGGCGTGTGGATTCCAGGATTGCAAGAAAGTAATAAAAATGATCGGAGATCGCGACGCTAGCGGCCATTGGTGAGCCGCTAACGGTCATTGGTGAGCTGCTAACGCAGCAAAGTGAGTGTCGCTAGCGCAGTTGGCGTGTGGATTCCAGGATTGCAAGAAAGTAATAAAAATGAACGGAGATCGCGACGCTAGCGGCCATTGGTGAGCCGCTAACGGTCATTGGTGGGCCGCTAACGCAGCCCAAGTGCGTGTCGCTAGCGCAGTTAGCGTGTGGATTCCAGGATTGCAAGAAAGTAATAAAAATGATCGGAGATCGCGACGCTAGCGGCCATTGGTGAGCCGCTAACGGTCATTGGTGGGCAGGTAACGCAGCCCGAGTGCGTGTCGCTAGCGCAGTTGGCGTGTGGATTCCAGGATTGCAAGAAAGTAATAAAAATGAACGGAGATCGCGACGCTAGCGGCCATTGGGGGACGCTAACGGTCATTGGTGGGCCGCTAACGCAGCTCAAGTGCGTGTCGCTAGCGCAGTTGGCGTGTGGATTCCAGGATTGCCGGAAAGTATTGAAAATGAACGAAGATCGCGACGCTAGCGGCCATTGGTGGGCCGCTAACGGTCATTGGTGGGCCGCTAACGAAAAACGAACGCCATTGGTGGGCCGCTAACGAAAAATGACCCACTTTGGCTGCCCGCTAACGAAAAATGAACGCTAGCGGCCATTGGTGGGTCGCTAACGGTCATTGGTGAGCCGCTAACGCAGCGAAGTGAGTGTCGCTAGCGCAGTTGGCGTGTGGATTCCAGGATTGCAAGAAAGTAATAAAAATGAACGGAGATCGCGACGCTAGCGGTCATTGGTGGGCCGCTAACGGTCATTGATGGGCCGCTAACGCAGCCCAAGTGCGTGTCGCTAGCGCAGTTGGCGTGTGGATTCCAGGATTGCAAGAAAGTAATAAAAATGAACGGAGATCGCGACGCTAGCGGCCATTGGTGGGCCGCTAACGGTCATTGGTGGGCCGCTAACGCAGCTCAAGTGCGTGTCGCTAGCGCAGTTGGCGTGTGGATTCCAGGATTGCCGGAAAGTATTGAGAATGAACGAAGATCGCGACGCTAGCGGCCATTGGTGGGCCGCTAACGGTCATTGGTGGGCCGCTAACGAAAAACGAACGCCATTGGTGGGCCGCTAACGAAAAATGACCCACTTTGGCTGCCCGCTAACGAAAAATGAACGCTAGCGGCCATTGGTGGGCCGCTAACGGTCATTGGTGAGCTGCTAACGCAGCAAAGTGAGTGTCGCTAGCGCAGTTGGCGTGTGGATTCCAGGATTGCAAGAAAGTAATAAAAATGAACGGAGATCGCGACGCTAGCGGCCATTGGTGGGCCGCTAAAGGTTATTGGTGGGCAGGTAACGCAGCCCGAGTGCGTGTCGCTAGCGCAGTTGGCGTGTGGATTCCAGGATTGCAAGAAAGTAATAAAAATGAACGGAGATCGCGACGCTAGCGGCCATTGGTGGGCCGCTAACGGTCATTGGTGGGCCGCTAACGCAGCTCAAGTGCGTGTCGCTAGCGCAGTTGGCGTGTGGATTCCAGGATTGCCGGAAAGTATTGAAAATGAACGAAGATCGCGACGCTAGCGGCCATTGGTGGGCCGCTAACGGTCATTGGTGGTTCGCTAACGCAGCCCAAGTTCGTGTCGCTAGCGCAGTTAGCGTGTGGATTCCAGGATTGCATAAAAGTAATAAAAATGAACGGAGATCGCGACGCTAGCGGCCATTGGTGGGCCGCTAACGGTCATTGGTGGGCCGCTAACGAAAAACGAACGCCATTGGTGGGCCGCTAACGAAAAATGACCCACTTTGGCTGCCCGTCAACGAAAAATAAACGCTAGCGGCCATTGGTGGGCCGCTTACGGTCATTGGTGAGCCGCTAACGCAGCAAAGTGAGTGTCGCTAGCGCAGTTGGCGTGTGGATTCCAGGATTGCAAGAAAGTAATAAAAATGAACGGAGATCGCGACGCTAGCGGTCATTGGTGGGCCGCTAACGGTCATTGATGGGCCGCTAACGCAGCCCAAGTGCGTGTCGCTAGCGCAGTTGGCGTGTGGATTCCAGGATTGCATAAAAGTAATAAAAATGAACGGAGATCGCGACGCTAGCGGCTATTGGTGGGCCGCTAATGGTCATTGGTGAGCCGCTAACGCAGCAAAGTGAGTGTCGCTAGCGCAGTTGGCGTGTGGTTTCCAGGATTGCAAGAAAGTAATAAAAATGAACGGAGATCGCGACGCTAGCGGTCATTGGTGGGCCGCTAACGGTCATTGATGGGCCGCTAACGCAGCCCAAGTGCGTGTCGCTAGCGCAGTTGGCGTGTGGATTCCAGGATTGCATAAAAGTAATAAAAATGAACGGAGATCGCGACGCTAGCGGCCATTGGTGGGCCGCTAACGGTCATTGGTGGGCCGCTAACGCAGCTCAAGTGCGTGTCGCTAGCGCAGTTGGCGTGTGGATTTTAGGATTGCCGGAAAGTATTGAAAATGAACGAAGATCGCGACGCTAGCGGCCATTGGTGGGCCGCTAACGGTCATTGGTGGGCAGGTAACGCAGCCCGAGTGCGTGTCGCTAGCGCAGTTGGCGTGTGGATTCCAGGATTGCAAGAAAGTAATAAAAATGAACGGAGATCGCGACGCTAGCGGCCATTGGTGGGCCGCTAACGGTCATTGGTGGGCAGGTAACGCAGCCCGAGTGCGTGTCGCTAGCGCAGTTGGCGTGTGGATTCCAGGATTGCATAAAAGTAATAAAAATGAACAGAGATCGCGACGCTAGCGGCCATTGGTGGGCCGCTAACGGTCATTGGTGGGCCGCTAACGAAAAACGAACGCCATTGGTGGGCCGCTAACGAAAAATGGCGCACTTTTGCTGCCCGCTAACGAAAAATGAAAGCTAGTGACAATTGGTGGGCCGCTAACGGTCATTGGTGGGCCGCTAACGCAGCAAAGTGAGTGCCGCTAGCGCAGTTGGCGTGTGGATTCCAGGATTGCCGGAAAGTATTGAAAATGAACGAAGATCGCGACGCTAGCGGCCATTGGTGGGCCGCTAACGGTCATTGGTTGTTCGCTAACGCAGCCCAAGTGCGTGTCGCTAGCGCAGTTATCGTGTGGATTCCAGGATTGCATAAAAGTAATAAAAATGAACGGAGATCGCGACGCTAGCGGCCATTGGTGGGCCGCTAACGGTCATTGGTGGGCCGCTAACGAAAAACGAACGCCATTGGTGGGCCGCTAACGAAAAATGACCCACTTTGGCTGCCCGCTAACGAAAAATGAACGCTAGCGGCCATTGGTGGGCCGCTAACGGTCATTGGTGAGCTGCTAACGCAGCAAAGTGAGTGTCGCTAGCGCAGTTGGCGTGTGGATTCCAGGATTGCAAGAAAGTAATAAAAATGAACGGAGATCGCGACGCTAGCGGTCATTGGTGGGCCGCTAATGGTCATTGATGGGCCGCTAACGCAGCCCAAGTGCGTGTCGCTAGCACAGTTGGCGTGTGGATTCCAGGATTGCATAAAAGTAATAAAAATGAACGGAGATCGCAACGCTAGCGGCCATTGGTGGGCCGCTAACGGTCATTGGTGGGCCGCTAACGAAAAACGAACGCCATTGGTGGGCCGCTAACGAAAAATGACCCACTTTGGCTGCCCGCTAACGAAAAATGAACGCTAGCGGCCATTGGTGGGCCGCTAACGGTCATTGATGGGCCGCTAACGAAAAATGAATGCCATTGGTGGACCGCTAACGAAAAATGGCGCACTTTTGCTGCCCGCTAACGAAAAATGAAAGCTAGTGGCAATTGGTGGGCCGCTAACGGTCATTGGTGGGCCGCTAACGGTCATTGGTGGGCTGCTAACGCAGCAAAGTGAGTGTCGCTAGCGCAGTTGGCGTGTGGATTCCAGGATTGCAAGAAAGTATTAAAAATGAACGAAGATCGCGACGCTAGCGGCCATTGGTGGGCCGCTAACGGTCATTGGTGGGCCGCTAACGAAAAATGAACGCCATTGGTGGGCCGCTAACGTAAAATGACCCACTTTGGCTGCCCGCTAACGAAAAATGAACGCTAGCGGCCATTGGTGGGCCGCTAACGGTCATTGGTGGGCCGCTAACGCAGCAAAGTGAGTGTCGCTAGCGCAGTTGGCGTGTGGACTCCAGGATTGCAAGAAAGTAATAAAAATTAACAAAGATCGCGACGTTAGCGGCCATTGGTGGGCCGCTAACGGTTATTGGTGGGCCGCTAACGCAGCCCAAGTGCGTGTCGCTAGCGCAGTTGGCGTGTGGATTCCAGGATTGCAAGAAAGTAATAAAAATGATCGGAGATCGCGACGCTAGCGGCCATTGGTGAGCCGCTAACGGTCATTGGTGGGCAGGTAACGCAGCCCGAGTGCGTGTCGCTAGCGCAGTTGGCGTGTGGTTTCCAGGATTGCAAGAAAGTAATAAAAATGAACGGAGATCGCGACGCTAGCGGCCATTGGTGGGCCGCTAACGGTCATTGGTGGGCCGCTAACGCAGCTCAAGTGCGTGTCGCTAGCGCAGTTGGCGTGTGGATTCCAGGATTTCCGGAAAGTATTGAAAATGAACGAAGATCGCGACGCTAGCGGCCATTGGTGGGCCGCTAACGGTCATTGGTGGTTCGCTAACGCAGCCCAAGTGCGTGTCGCTAGCGCAGTTAGCGTGTGGATTCCAGGATTGCATAAAAGTAATAAAAATGAACGGAGATCGCGACGCTAGCGGCCATTGGTGGGCCGCTAACGGTCATTGGTGGGCCGCTAACGAAAAACGAACGCCATTGGTGGGCCGCTAACGAAAAATGACCCACTTTGGCTGCCCGCTAACGAAAAATGAGCGCTAGCGGCCATTGGTGGGCCGCTAACGGTCATTGGTGAGCCGCTAACGCAGCAAAGTGAGTGCCGCTAGCGCAGTTGGCGTGTGGATTCCAGGATTGCAAGAAAGTAATAAAAATGAACGGAGATCGCGACGCTAGCGGTCATTGGTGGGCCGCTAACGGTCATTGATGGGCCGCTAACGCAGCCCAAGTGCGTGTCGCTAGCGCAGTTGGCGTGTGGATTCCAGGATTGCATAAAAGTAATAAAAATGAACGGAGATCGCGACGCTAGCGGCCATTGGTGGGCCGCTAACGGTCATTGGTGGGCCGCTAACGAAAAACGAACGCCATTGGTGGGCCTCTAACGAAAAATGACCCACTTTGGCTGCCCGCTAACGAAAAATGAACGCTAGCGGCCATTGGTGGGCCGCTAACGGTCATTGATGGGCCGCTAACGAAAAATGAACGCCATTGGTGGGCCGCTAACGAAAAATGGCGCACTTTTGCTGCCCGCTAACGAAAAATGAAAGCTAGTGGCAATTGGTGGGCCGCTAACGGTCATTGGTGGGCCGCTAACGCAGCAAAGTGAGTGTCGCTAGCGCAGTTGGCGTGTGGATTCCAGGATTGCCGGAAAGTATTGAAAATGAACGAAGATCGCGACGCTAGCGGCCATTGGTGGGCCGCTAACGCAGCAAAGTGCGTGTCGCTAGCGCAGTTGGCGTGTGGATTCCAGGATTGCAAGAAAGTAATAAAAATGATCGGAGATCGCGACGCAAGCGGCCATTGGTGAGCCGCTAACGGTCATTGGTGGGCAGGTAACGCAGCCCGAGTGCGTGTCGCTAGCGCAGTTGGCGTGTGGATTCCAGGATTGCCGGAAAGTATTGAAAATGAACGAAGATCGCGACGCTAGCGGCCATTGGTGGGCCGCTAACGGTTATTGGTGGGCCGCTAACGCAGCCCAAGTGCGTGTCGCTAGCGCAGTTGGCGTGTGGATTCCAGGATTGCAAGAAAGTAATAAAAATGATCGGAGATCGCGACGCTAGCGGCCATTGGTGAGCCGCTAACGGTCATTGGTGGGCAGGTAACGCAGCCCGAGTGCGTGTCGCTAGCGCAGTTGGCGTGTGGATTCCAGGATTGCAAGAAAGTATTGAAAATGAACGAAGATCGCGACGCTAGCGGCCATTGGTGGGCCGCTAACGGTCATTGGTGGGCCGCTAACGAAAAACGAACGCCATTGGTGGGCCGCTAACGAAAAATGACCCACTTTGGCTGCCCGCTAACGAAAAATGAACGCTAGAGGCCATTGGTGGGCCGCTAACGGTCATTGGTGAGCCGCTAACGCAGCAATGTGAGTGTCGCTAGCGCAGTTGGCGTGTGGATTCCAGGATTGCAAGAAAATAATAAAAATGAACGGAGATCGCGACGCTAGCGGTCATTGGTGGGCCGCTAACGGTCATTGATGGGCCGCTAACGCAGCCCAAGTGCGTGTCGCTAGCGCAGTTGGCGTGTGGATTCCAGGATTGCATAAAAGTAATAAAAATGAACGGAGATCGCGACGCTAGCGGCCATTGGTGGGCCGCTAACGGTCATTGTTGGGCCGCTAACGAAAAACGAACGCCATTGGTGGGCCGCTAACGAAAAATGACCCACTTTGGCTGCCCGCTAACGAAAAATGAACGCTAGCGGCCATTGGTGGGCCGCTAACGGTCATTGGTGAGCTGCTAACGCAGCAAAGTGAGTGTCGCTAGCGCAGTTGGCGTGTGGATTCCGAGATTGCAAGAAAGTAATAAAAATGAACGGAGATCGCGACGCTAGCGGCCATTGGTGGGCCGCTAACAGTCATTGGTGGGCCGCTAACGCAGCCCAAGTGCGTGTCGCTAGCGCAGTTAGCGTGTGGATTCCAGGATTGCATAAAAGTAATAAAAATGAACGGAGATCGCGACGCTAGCGGCCATTGGTGAGCCGCTAACGGTCATTGGTGGGCCGCTAACGAAAAACGAACGCCATTGATGGGCCGCTAACGAAAAATGACCCACTTTGGCTGCCCGCTAACGAAAAATGAACGCTAGAGGCCATTGGTGGGCCGCTAACGGTCATTGGTGAGCTGCTAACGCAGCAAAGTGAGTGTCGCTAGCGCAGTTGGCGTGTGGATTCCAGGATTGCAAGCAAGTAATAAAAATGAACGGAGATCGCGACGCTAGCGGTCATTGGTGGGCCGCTAACGGTCATTGATGGGCCGCTAACGCAGCCCAAGTGCGTGTCGCTAGCGCAGTTGGCGTGTGGATTCCAGGATTGCATAAAAGTAAGAAAAATGAACGGAGATCGCGACGCTAGCGGCCATTGGTGGGCCGCTAACGGTCATTGGTGGGCCGCTAACGAAAAACGAACGCCATTGGTGGGTCGCTAACGGAAAATGACCCACTTTGGCTGCCCGCTAACGAAAAATGAACGCTAGCGGCCATTGGTGGGCCGCTAACGGTCATTGATGGGCCGCTAACGAAAAATGAACGCCATTGGTGGACCGCTAACGAAAAATGGCGCACTTTTGCTGCCCGCTAACGAAAAATGAAAGCTAGTGGCAATTGGTGGGCCGCCAACGGTCATTGGTGGGCCGCTAACGGTCATTGGTGGGCCGCTAACGCAGCAAAGTGAGTGTCGCTAGCGCAGTTGGCGTGTGGATTCCAGGATTGCAAGAAAGTATTAAAAATGAACGAAGATCGCGACGTTAGCGGCCATTGGTGGGCCGCTAACGGTTATTGGTGGGCCGCTAACGCAGCCCAAGTGCGTGTCGCTAGCGCAGTTGGCGTGTGGATTCCAGGATTGCAAGAAAGTAATAAAAATGATCGGAGATCGCGACGCTAGCGGCCATTGGTGAGCCGCTAACGGTCATTGGTGGGCAGGTAACACAGCCCGAGTGCGTGTCGCTAGCGCAGTTGGCGTGTGGATTCCAGGATTGCAAGAAAGTAATAAAAATGAACGGAGATCGCGACGCTAGCGGCCATTGGTGGGCCGCTAACGGTCATTGGTGGGCCGCTAACGCAGCTCAAGTGCGTGTCGCTAGCGCAGTTGGCGTGTGGATTCCAGGATTGCCGGAAAGTATTGAAAATGAACGAAGATCGCGACGCTAGCGGCCATTGGTGGGCCGCTAACGGTCATTGGTGGGCCGCTAACGAAAAACGAACGCCATTGGTGGGCCGCTAACGAAAAATGACCCACTTTGGCTGCCCGCTAACGAAAAATGAACGCTAGCGGCCATTGGTGGACCGCTAACGGTCATTGGTGAGCCGCTAACGCAGCAAAGTGAGTGTCGCTAGCGCAGTTGGCGTGTGGACTCCAGGATTGCAAGAAAGTAATAAAAATTAACAAAGATCGCGACGTTAGCGGCCATTGGTGGGCCGCTAACGGTTATTGGTGGGCCGCTAACGCAGCCCAAGTGCGTGTCGCTAGCGCAGTTGGCGTGTGGATTCCAGGATTGCAAGAAAGTAATAAAAATGATCGGAGATCGCGACGCTAGCGGCCATTGGTGAGCCGCTAACGGTCATTGGTGGGCAGGTAACGCAGCCCGAGTGCGTGTCGCTAGCGCAGTTGGCGTGTGGATTCCAGGATTGCAAGACAGTAATTAAAATGAACGGAGATCGCGACGCTAGCGGCCATTGGTGGGCCGCTAACGGTCATTGGTGGGCCGCTAACGCAGCTCAAGTGCGTGTCGCTAGCGCAGTTGGCGTGTGGATTCCAGGATTGCCGGAAAGTATTGAAAATGAACGAAGATCGCGACGCTAGCGGCCATTGGTGGGCCGCTAACGGTCATTGGTGGTTCGCTAACGCAGCCCAAGTGCGTGTCGCTAGCGCAGTTAGCGTGTGGATTCCAGGATTGCATAAAAGTAATAAAAATGAACGGAGATCGCGACGCTAGCGGCCATTGGTGGGCCGCTAACGGTCATTGGTGGGCCGCTAACGAAAAACGAACGCCATTGGTGGGCCGCTAACGAAAAATGACCCACTTTGGCTGCCCGCTAACGAAAAATGAACGCTAGCGGCCATTGGTGGGCCGCTAACGGTCATTGGTGAGCCGCTAACGCAGCAAAGTGAGTGTCGCTAGCGCAGTTGGCGTGTGGATTCCAGGATTGCAAGAAAGTAATAAAAATGAACGGAGATCGCGACGCTAGCGGTCATTGGTGGGCCGCTAACGGTCATTGATGGGCCGCTAACGCAGCCTAAGTGCGTGTCGCTAGCGCAGTTGGCGTGTGGATTCCAGGATTGCATAAAAGTAATAAAAATTAACGGAGATCGCGACGCTAGCGGCCATTGGTGGGCCGCTAACGGTCATTGGTGGGCCGCTAACGAAAAACGAACGCCATTGGTGGGCCGCTAACGAAAAATGACCCACTTTGGCTGCCCGCTAACGAAAAATGAACGCTAGCGGCCATTGGTGGGCCGCTAACGGTCATTGATGGGCCGCTAACGAAAAATGAACGCCATTGGTGGGCCGCTAACGAAAAATGGCGCACTTTTGCTGCCCGCTAACGAAAAATGAAAGCTAGTGGCAATTGGTGGGCCGCTAACGGTCATTGGTGGGCCGCTAACGAAAAACGAACGCCATTGGTGGGCCGCTAACGAAAAATGACCCACTTTGGCTGCCCGCTAACGAAAAATGAACGCTAGCGGCCATTGGTGGGCCGCTAACGGTCATTGGTGAGCCGCTAACGCAGCAATGTGAGTGTCGCTAGCGCAGTTGGCGTGTGGATTCCAGTATTGCAAGAAAGTAATAAAAATGAACGGAGATCGCGACGCTAGCGGTCATTGGTGGGCCGCTAACGGTCATTGATGGGCCGCTAACGCAGCCCAAGTGCGTGTCGCTAGCGCAGTTGGCGTGTGGATTCCAGGATTGCATAAAAGTAATAAAAATGAACGGAGATCGCGACGCTAGCGGCCATTGGTGGGCCGCTAACGGTCATTGTTGGGCCGCTAACGAAAAACGAACGCCATTGGTGGGCCGCTAACGAAAAATGACCCACTTTGGCTGCCCGCTAACGAAAAATGAACGCTAGCGGCCATTGGTGGGCCGCTAACGGTCATTGGTGAGCTGCTAACGCA
>OU342632.1:59710738-59838221 GCA_910589415.1 Malachius bipustulatus
CCGCTAACGAAAAATGGCGCACTTTTGCTGCCCACTAACGAAAAATGAAAGCTAGTGGCAATTGGTGGGCCGCTAACGGTCATTGGTGGGCCGCTAACGCAGCAAAGTGAGTGTCGCTAGCGCAGTTGGCGTGTGGATTCCAGGATTGCCGGAAAGTAATGAAAATGAACGAAGATCGCGACGCTAGCGGCCATTGGTGGGCCGCTAACGGTCATTGGTGGGCCGCTAACGCAGCCCAAGTGCGTGTCGCTAGCGCAGTTGGCGTGTGGATTCCAGGATTGCAAGAAAGTAATAAAAATGATCGGAGATCGCGACGCTAGCGGCCATTGGTGAGCCGCTAACGGTCATTGGTGGGCAGGTAACGCAGCCCGAGTGCGTGTCGCTAGCGCAGTTGGCGTGTGGATTCCAGGATTGCAGGAAAGTAATAAAAATGAACGGAGATCGCGACGCTAGCGGCCATTGGTGGGCCGCTAACGGTCATTGGTGGGCCGCTAACGCAGCTCAAGTGCGTGTCGCTAGCGCAGTTGGCGTGTGGATTCCAGGATTGCCGGAAAGTATTGAAAATGAACGAAGATCGCGACGCTAGCGGCCATTGGTGGGCCGCTAACGGTCATTGGTGGGCCGCTTACGAAAAACGAACGCCATTGGTGGGCCGCTAACGAAAAATGACCCACTTTGGCTGCCCGCTAACGAAAAATGAACGCTAGCGGCCATTGGTGAGCCGCTAACGGTCATTGGTGAGCCGCTAACGCAGCAAAGTGAGTGTCGCTAGCGCAGTTGGCGTGTGGATTCCAGGATTGCAAGAAAGTAATAAAAATGAACGGAGATCGCGACGCTAGCGGTCATTGGTGGGCCGCTAACGGTCATTGATGGGCCGCTAACGCAGCCCAAGTGCGTGTCGCTAGCGCAGTTGGCGTGTGGATTCCAGGATTGCATAAAAGTAATAAAAATGAACGGAGATCGCGACGCTAGCGGCCATTGGTGGGCCGCTAACGGTCATTGGTGGGCCGCTAACGAAAAACGAACGCAATTGGTGGGCCGCTAACGAAAAATGACCCACTTTGTTTGCCCGCTAACGAAAAATGAACGCTAGCGGCCATTGGTGGGCCGCTAACGGTCATTGGTGAGCTGCTAACGCAGCAAAGTGAGTGTCGCTAGCGCAGTTGGCGTGTGGATTCCAGGATTGCAAGAAAGTAATAAAAATGAACGGAGATCGCGACGCTAGCGGCCATTGGTGGGCCGCTAACGGTCATTGGTGGGCCGCTAACGCAGCCCAAGTGCGTGTCGCTAGCGCAGTTAGCGTGTGGATTCCAGGATTGCATAAAAGTAATAAAAATGAACGGAGATCGCGACGCTAGCGGCTATTGGTGGGCCGCTAACGGTCATTGGTGGGCCGCTAACGAAAAACGAACGCCATTGGTGGGCCGCTAATGAAAAATGACCCACTTTGGCTGCCCGCTAACGAAAAATGAACGCTAGCGGCCATTGGTGGGCCGCTAACGGTCATTGGTGAGCTGCTAACGCAGCAAAGTGAGTGTCGCTAGCGCAGTTGGCGTGTGGATTCCAGGATTGCAAGAAAGTAATAAAAATTAACAAAGATCGCGACGTTAGCGGCCATTGGTGGGCCGCTAACGGTTATTGGTGGGCCGCTAACGCAGCCCAAGTGCGTGTCGCTAGCGAAGTTGGCGTGTGGATTCCAGGATTGCAAGAAATTAATAAAAATTAACGGAGATCGCGACGCTAGCGGCCATTGGTGGGCCGCTAACGGTCATTGGTGGGCCGCTAACGCAGCTCAAATGCGTGTCGCTAGCGCAGTTGGCGTGTGGATTCCAGGATTGCCGGAAAGTATTGAAAATGAACGAAGATCGCGACGCTAGCGGCCATTGGTGGGCCGCTAACGGTCATTGGTGGTTCGCTAACGCAGCCCAAGTGCGTGTCGCTAGCGCAGTTAGCGTGTGGATTCAAGGATTGCATAAAAGTAATAAAAATGAACGGAGATCGCGACGCTAGCGGCCATTGGTGGGCCGCTAACGGTCATTGGTGGGCCGCTAACGAAAAACGAACGCCATTGGTGGGCCGCTAACGGAAATGACCCACTTTGGCTGCCCGCTAACGAAAAATGAACGCTAGCGGCCATTGGTGGGCCGCTAACGGTCGGTCATTGGTGAGCCGCTAACGCAGCAAAGTGAGTGTCGCTAGCGCAGTTGGCGTGTGGATTCCAGGATTGCAAGAAAGTAATAAAAATGAACGGAGATCGCGACGCTAGCGGTCATTGGTGGGCCGCTAACGGTCATTGATGGGCCGCTAACGCAGCCCAAGTGCGTGTCGCTAGCGCAGTTGGCGTGTGGATTCCAGGATTGCATAAAAGTAATAAAAATGAACGGAGATCGCGACGCTAGCGGCCATTGGTGGGCCGCTAACGGTCATTGGTGGGCCGCTAACGAAAAACGAACGCCATTGGTGGGCCGCTAACGAAAAATGACCCACTTTGGCTGCCCGCTAACGAAAAATGAACGCTAGCGGCCATTGGTGGGCCGCTAACGGTCATTGATGGGCCGCTAACGAAAAATGAACGCCATTGGTGGGCCGCTAACGAAAAATGGCGCACTTTTGCTGCCCGCTAACGAAAAAGGAAAGGTAGTGGCAATTGGTGGGCCGCCAACGGTCATTGGTGGGCCGCTAACGCAGCAAAGTGAGTGTCGCTAGCGCAGTTGGCGTGTGGATTCCAGGATTGCCGGAAAGTATTGAAAATGAACGAAGATCGCGACGCTAGCGGCCATTGGTGGGCCGCTAACGGTTATTGGTGGGCCGCTAACGCAGCCCAAGTGCGTGTCGCTAGCGCAGTTGGCGTGTGGATTCCAGGATTGCAAGAAAGTAATAAAAATGATCGGAGATCGCGACGCTAGCGGCCATTGGTGAGCCGCTAACGGTCATTGGTGGGCAGGTAACGCAGCCCGAGTGCGTGGCGCTAGCGCAGTTGGCGTGTGGATTCCAGGATTGCAGGAAAGTAATAAAAATGAACGGAGATCGCGACGCTAGCGGCCATTGGTGGGCCGCTAACGGTCATTGGTGGGCCGCTAACGCAGCTCAAGTGCGTGTCGCTAGCGCAGTTGGCGTGTGGATTCCAGGATTGCCGGAAAGTATTGAAAATGAACGAAGATCGCGACGCTAGCGGCCATTGGTGGGCCGCTAACGGTCATTGGTGGGCCGCTTACGAAAAACGAACGCCATTGGTGGGCCGCTAACGAAAAATGACCCACTTTGGCTGCCCGCTAACGAAAAATGAACGCTAGCGGCCATTGGTGGGCCGCTAACGGTCATTGGTGAGCCGCTAACGCAGCAAAGTGAGTGTCGCTAGCGCAGTTGGCGTGTGGATTCCAGGATTGCAAGAAAGTAATAAAAATGAACGGAGATCGCGACGCTAGCGGTCATTGGTGGGCCGCTAACGGTCATTGATGGGCCGCTAACGCAGCCCAAGTGCGTGTCGCTAGCGCAGTTGGCGTGTGGATTCCAGGATTGCATAAAAGTAATAAAAATGAACGGAGATCGCGACGCTAGCGGCCATTGGTGGGCCGCTAACGGTCATTGGTGGGCCGCTAACGAAAAACGAACGCAATTGGTGGGCCGCTAACGAAAAATGACCCACTTTGGCTGCCCGCTAACGAAAAATGAACGCTAGCGGCCATTGGTGGGCCGCTAACGGTCATTGGTGAGCTGCTAACGCAGCAAAGTGAGTATCGCTAGCGCAGTTGGCGTGTGGATTCCAGGATTGCAAGAAAGTAATAAAAATGAACGGAGATCGCGACGCTAGCGGCCATTGGTGGGCCGCTAACGTTCATTGGTGGGCCGCTAACGCAGCCCAAGTGCGTGTCGCTAGCGCAGTTAGCGTGTGGATTCCAGGATTGCATAAAAGTAATAAAAATGAACGGAGATCGCGACGCTAGCGGCCATTGGTGGGCCGCTAACGGTCATTGGTGGGCCGCTAACGAAAAACGAACGCCATTGGTGGGCCGCTAACGAAAAATGACTCACTTTGGCTGCCCGCTAACGAAAAATGAACGCTAGCGGCCATTGGTGGGCCGCTAACGGTCATTGGTGAGCTGCTAACGCAGCAAAGTGAGTGTCGCTAGCGCAGTTGGCGTGTGGATTCCAGGATTGCAAGAAAGTAATAAAAATTAACAAAGATCGCGACGTTAGCGGCCATTGGTGGGCCGCTAACGGTTATTGGTGGGCCGCTAACGCAGCCCAAGTGCGTGTCGCTAGCGCAGTTGGCGTGTGGATTCCAGGATTGCAAGAAAGTAATAAAAATGAACGGAGATCGCGACGCTAGCGGCCATTGGTGGGCCGCTAACGGTCATTGGTGGGCCGCTAACGCAGCTCAAGTGCGTGTCGCTAGCGCAGTTGGCGTGTGGATTCCAGGATTGCCGGAAAGTATTGAAAATGAACGAAAATCGCGACGCTAGCGGCCATTGGTGGGCCGCTAACGGTCATTGGTGGTTCGCTAACGCAGCCCAAGTGCGTGTCGCTAGCGCAGTTAGCGTGTGGATTCCAGGATTGCATAAAAGTAATAAAAATGAACATAGATCGCGACGCTAGCGGCCATTGGTGGGCCGCTAACGGTCATTGGTGGGCCGCTAACGAAAAACGAACGCCATTGGTGGGCCGCTAACGAAAAATGACCCACTTTGGCTGCCCGCTAACGAAAAATGAACGCTAGCGGCCATTGGTGGGCCGCTAACGCTCATTGGTGAGCCGCTAACGCAGCAAAGTGAGTGTCGCTAGCGCAGTTGGCGTGTGGATTCCAGGATTGCAAGAAAGTAATAAAAATGAACGGAGATCGCGACGCTAGCGGTCATTGGTGGGCCGCTAACGGTCATTGATGGGCCGCTAACGCAGCCCAAGTGCGTGTCGCTAGCGCAGTTGGCGTGTGGATTCCAGGATTGCATAAAAGTAATAAAAATGAACGGAGATCGCGACGCTAGCGGCCATTGGTGGGCCGCTAACGGTCATTGGTGGGCCGCTAACGAAAAACGAACGCCATTGGTGGGCCGCTAACGAAAAATGACCCACTTTGGCTGCCCGCTAACGAAAAATGAACGCTAGCGGCCATTGATGGGCCGCTAACGGTCATTGATGGGCCGCTAACGAAAAATGAACGCCATTGGTGGGCCGCTAACGAAAAATGGCGCACTTTTGCTGCCCGCTAACGAAAAATGAAAGCTAGTGGCAATTGGTGGGCCGCTAACGGTCATTGGAGGGCCGCTAACGCAGCAAAGTGAGTGTCGCTAGCGCAGTTGGCGTGTGGATTCCAGGATTGCCGGAAAGTATTGAAAATGAACGAAGATCGCGACGCTAGCGGCCATTGGTGGGCCGCTAACGGTTATTGGTGGGCCGCTAACGCAGCCCAAGTGCGTGTCGCTAGCGCAGTTGGCGTGTGGATTCCAGGATTGCAAGAAAGTAATAAAAATGATCGGAGATCGCGACGCTAGCGGCCATTGGTGAGCCGCTAACGGTCATTGGTGGGCAGGTAACGCAGCCCGAGTGCGTGTCGCTAGCGCAGTTGGCGTGTGGATTCCAGGATTGCAAGAAAGTAATAAAAATGAACGGAGATCGCGACGCTAGCGGCCATTGGTGGGCCGCTAACGGTCATTGGTGGGCCGCTAACGCAGCCCAAGTGCGTGTCGCTAGCGCAGTTGGCGTGTGGATTCCAGGATTGCCGGAAAGTATTGAAAATGAACGAAGATCGCGACGCTAGCGGCCATTGGTGGGCCGCTAACAATAATTGGTGGGCCGCTAACGAAAAACGAACGCCATTGGTGGGCCGCTAACGAAAAATGACCCACTTTGGCTGCCCGCTAACGAAAAATGAACGCTAGCGGCCATTGGTGGGCCGCTAACGGTCATTGGTGAGCCGCTAACGCAGCAAAGTGAGTGTCGCTAGCGCAGTTGGCGTGTGGATTCCAGGATTGCAAGAAAGTAATAAAAATGAACGGAGATCGCGACGCTAGCGGTCATTGGTGGGCCGCTAACGGTCATTGATGGGCCGCTAACGCAGCCCAAGTGCGTGTCGCTAGCGCAGTTGGCGTGTGGATTCCAGGATCGCATAAAAGTAATAAAAATGAACGGAGATCGCGACGCTAGCGGCCATTGGTGGGCCGCTAACGGTCATTGGTGGGCCGCTAACGAAAAACGAACGCCATTGGTGGGCCGCTAACGAAAAATGACCCACTTTGGCTGCCCGCTAACAAAAAATGAACGCTAGCGGCCATTGGTGGGCCGCTAACGGTCATTGGTGAGCTGCTAACGCAGCAAAGTGAGTGTCGCTAGCGCAGTTGGCGTGTGGATTCCAGGATTGCAAGAAAGTAATAAAAATGAACGGAGATCGCGACGCTAGCGGCCATTGGTGGGCCGCTAACGGTCATTGGTGGGCCGCTAACGCAGCCCAAGTGCGTGTCGCTAGCGCAGTTAGCGTGTGAATTCCAGGATTGCATAAAAGTAATAAAAATGAACGGAGATCGCGACGCTAGCGGCCATTGGTGGGCCGCTAACGGTCATTGGTGGGCCGCTAACGAAAAACGAACGCCATTGGTGGGCCGCTAACGAAAAATGACCCACTTTGGCTGCCCGCTAACGAAAAATGAACGCTAGCGGCCATTGGTGGGCCGCTAACGGTCATTGGTGAGCCGCTAACGCAGCAAAGTGAGTGTCGCTAGCGCAGTTGGCGTGTGGATTCCAGGATTGCAAGAAAGTAATAAAAATGAACGGAGATCGCGACGCTAGCGGTCATTGGTGGGCCGCTAACGAAAAATGACCCACTTTGGCTGCCCGCTAACGAAAAATGAACGCTAGCGGCCATTGGTGGGCCGCTAACGGTCATTGGTGAGCTGCTAACGCAGCAAAGTGAGTGTCGCTAGCGCAGTTGGCGTGTGGATTCCAGGATTGCAAGAAAGTAATAAAAATGAACGGAGATCGCGACGCTAGCGGCCATTGGTGGGCCGCTAACGGTCATTATTGGGCCGCTAACGCAGCCCAAGTGCGTGTCGCTAGCGCAGTTAGCGTGTGGATTCCAGGATTGCATAAAAGTAATAAAAATGAACGGAGATCGCGACGCTAGCGGCCATTGGTAGGCCGCTAACGGTCATTGGTGAGCTGCTAACGCAGCAAAGTGAGTGTCGCTAGCGCAGTTGGCGTGTGGATTCCAGGATTGCAAGAAAGTAATAAAAATGAACGGAGATCGCGACGCTAGCGGCCATTGGTGGGCCGCTAACGTTCATTGGTGGGCCGCTAACGCAGCCCAAGTGCGTGTCGCTAGCGCAGTTAGCGTGTGGATTCCAGGATTGCATAAAAGTAATAAAAATGAACGGAGATCGCGACGCTAGCGGCCATTGGTGGGCCGCTAACGGTCATTGGTGGGCCGCTAACGAAAAACGAACGCCATTGGTGGGCCGCTAACGAAAAATGACCCACTTTGGCTGCCCGCTAACGAAAAATGAACGCTAGCGGCCATTGGTGGGCCGCTAACGGTCATTGGTGAGCTGCTAACGCAGCAAAGTGAGTGTCGCTAGCGCAGTTGGCGTGTGGATTCCAGGATTGCAAGAAAGTAATAAAAATGAACGGAGATCGCGACGCTAGCGGCCATTGGTGGGCCGCTAACGTTCATTGGTGGGCCGCTAACGCAGCCCAAGTGCGTGTCGCTAGCGCAGTTGGCGTGTGGATTCCAGGATTGCATAAAAGTAATAAAAATGAACGGAGATCGCGACGCTAGCGGCCATTGGTGGGCCGCTAACGGTCATTGGTGGGCCGCTAACGAAAAACGAACGCCATTGGTGGGCCGCTAACGAAAAATGACCCACTTTGGCTGCCCGCTAACGAAAAATGAACGCTAGCGGCCATTGGTGGGCCGCTAACGGTCATTGGTGAGCTGCTAACGCAGCAAAGTGAGTGTCGCTAGCGCAGTTGGCGTGTGGATTCCAGGATTGCAAGAAAGTAATAAAAATTAACAAAGATCGCGACGTTAGCGGCCATTGGTGGGCCGCTAACGGTTATTGGTGGGCCGCTAACGCAGCCCAAGTGCGTGTCGCTAGCGCAGTTGGCGTGTGGATTCCAGGATTGCAAGAAAGTAATAAAAATGAACGGAGATCGCGACGCTAGCGGCCATTGGTGGGCCGCTAACGGTCATTGGTGGGCCGCTAACGCAGCTCAAGTGCGTGTCGCTAGCGCAGTTGGCGTGTGGATTCCAGGATTGCCGGAAAGTATTGAAAATGAACGAAGATCGCGACGCTAGCGGCCATTGGTGGGCCGCTAACGGTCATTGGTGGTCCGCTAACGCAGCCCAAGTGCGTGTCGCTAGCGCAGTTAGCGTGTGGATTCCAGGATTGCATAAAAGTAATAAAAATGAACATAGATCGCGACGCTAGCGGCCATTGGTGGGCCGCTAACGGTCATTGGTGGGCCGCTAACGAAAAACGAACGCCATTGGTGGGCCGCTAACGAAAAATGACCCACTTTGGCTGCCCGCTAACGAAAAATGAACGCTAGCGGCCATTGGTGGGCCGCTAACGGTCATTGGTGAGCCGCTAACGCAGCAAAGTGAGTGTCGCTAGCGCAGTTGGCGTGTGGATTCCAGGATTGCAAGAAAGTAATAAAAATGAACGGAGATCGCGACGCTAGCGGTCATTGGTGGGCCGCTAACGGTCATTGATGGGCCGCTAACGCAGCCCAAGTGCGTGTCGCTAGCGCAGTTGGCGTGTGGATTCCAGGATTGCATAAAAGTAATAAAAATGAACGGAGATCGCGACGCTAGCGGCCATTGGTGGGCCGCTAACGGTCATTGGTGGGCCGCTAACGAAAAACGAACGCCATTGGTGGGCCGCTAACGAAAAATGACCCACTTTGGCTGCCCGCTAACGAAAAATGAACGCTAGCGGCCATTGATGGGCCGCTAACGGTCATTGATGGGCCGCTAACGAAAAATGAACGCCATTGGTGGGCCGCTAACGAAAAATGGCGCACTTTTGCTGCCCGCTAACGAAAAATGAAAGCTAGTGGCAATTGGTGGGCCGCTAACGGTCATTGGAGGGCCGCTAACGCAGCAAAGTGAGTGTCGCTAGCGCAGTTGGCGTGTGGATTCCAGGATTGCCGGAAAGTATTGAAAATGAACGAAGATCGCGACGCTAGCGGCCATTGGTGGGCCGCTAACGGTTATTGGTGGGCCGCTAACGCAGCCCAAGTGCGTGTCGCTAGCGCAGTTGGCGTGTGGATTCCAGGATTGCGAGAAAGTAATAAAAATGATCGGAGATCGCGACGCTAGCGGCCATTGGTGGGCCGCTAACGGTCATTGGTGGGCAGGTAACGCAGCCCGAGTGCGTGTCGCTAGCGCAGTTGGCGTGTGGATTCCAGGATTGCAAGAAAGTAATAAAAATGAACGGAGATCGCGACGCTAGCGGCCATTGGTGGGCCGCTAACGGTCATTGGTGGGCCGCTAACGCAGCTCAAGTGCGTGTCGCTAGCGCAGTTGGCGTGTGGATTCCAGGATTGCCGGAAAGTATTGAAAATGAACGAAGATCGCGACGCTAGCGGCCATTGGTGGGCCGCTAACAATAATTGGTGGGCCGCTAACGAAAAACGAACGCCATTGGTGGGCCGCTAACGAAAAATGACCCACTTTGGCTGCCCGCTAACGAAAAATGAACGCTAGCGGCCATTGGTGGGCCGCTAACGGTCATTGGTGAGCCGCTAACGCAGCAAAGTGAGTGTCGCTAGCGCAGTTGGCGTGTGGATTCCAGGATTGCAAGAAAGTAATAAAAATGAACGGAGATCGCGACGCTAGCGGTCATTGGTGGGCCGCTAACGGTCATTGATGGGCCGCTAACGCAGCCCAAGTGCGTGTCGCTAGCGCAGTTGGCGTGTGGATTCCAGGATCGCATAAAAGTAATAAAAATGAACGGAGATCGCGACGCTAGCGGCCATTGGTGGGCCGCTAACGGTCATTGGTGGGCCGCTAACGAAAAACGAACGCCATTGGTGGGCCGCTAACGAAAAATGACCCACTTTGGCTGCCCGCTAACGAAAAATGAACGCTAGCGGCCATTGGTGGGCCGCTAACGGTCATTGGTGAGCTGCTAACGCAGCAAAGTGAGTGTCGCTAGCGCAGTTGGCGTGTGGATTCCAGGATTGCAAGAAAGTAATAAAAATGAACGGAGATCGCGACGCTAGCGGCCATTGGTGGGCCGCTAACGGTCATTGGTGGGCCGCTAACGCAGCCCAAGTGCGTGTCGCTAGCGCAGTTAGCGTGTGGATTCCAGGATTGCATAAAAGTAATAAAAATGAACGGAGATCGCGACGCTAGCGGCCATTGGTGGGCCGCTAACGGTCATTGGTGGGCCGCTAATGAAAAACGAACGCCATTGGTGGGCCGCTAACGAAAAATGACCCACTTTGGCTGCCCGCTAACGAAAAATGAACGCTAGCGGCCATTGGTGGGCCGCTAACGGTCATTGGTGAGCCGCTAACGCAGCAAAGTGAGTGTCGCTAGCGCAGTTGGCGTGTGGATTCCAGGATTGCAAGAAAGTAATAAAAATGAACGGAGATCGCGACGCTAGCGGTCATTGGTGGGCCGCTAACGAAAAATGACCCACTTTGGCTGCCCGCTAACGAAAAATGAACGCTAGCGGCCATTGGTGGGCCGCTAACGGTCATTGGTGAGCTGCTAACGCAGCAAAGTGAGTGTCGCTAGCGCAGTTGGCGTGTGGATTCCAGGATTGCAAGAAAGTAATAAAAATGAACGGAGATCGCGACGCTAGCGGCCATTGGTGGGCCGCTAACGGTCATTATTGGGCCGCTAACGCAGCCCAAGTGCGTGTCGCTAGCGCAGTTAGCGTGTGGATTCCAGGATTGCATAAAAGTAATAAAAATGAACGGAGATCGCGACGCTAGCGGCCATTGGTAGGCCGCTAACGGTCATGGGTGGGCCGCTAACGAAAAACGAACGCCATTGTTGGGCCGCTAACAAAAAATGACCCACTTTGGCTGCCCGCTAACGAAAAATGAACGCTAGCGGCCATTGGTGGGCCGCTAACGGTCATTGGTGAGCCGCTAACGCAGCAAAGTGAGTGTCGCTAGCGCAGTTGGCGTGTGGATTCCAGGATTGCAAGAAAGTAATAAAAATGATCGGAGATCGTGACGCTAGCGGCCATTGGTGAGCCGCTAACGGTCATTGGTGGGCCGCTAACGCAGCAAAGTGAGTGCCGCTAGCGCAGTTGGCGTGTGGATTCCAGGATTGCCGGAAAGTATTGAAAATGAACGAAGATCGCGACGCTAGCGGCCATTGGTGGGCCGCTAACGGTCATTGGTGGTTCGCTAACGCAGCCCAAGTGCGTGTCGCTAGCGCAGTTAGCGTGTGGATTCCAGGATTGCATAAAAGTAATAAAAATGAACGGAGATCGCGACGCTAGCGGCCATTGGTGAGCCGCTAACGGTCATTGGTGGGCCGCTAACGAAAAACGAACGCCATTGGTGGGCCGCTAACGAAAAATGACCCACTTTGGCTGCCCTCTAACGAAAAATGAACGCTAGCGGCCATTGGTGGGCCGCTAACGGTCATTGGTGAGCTGCTAACGCAGCAAAGTGAGTGTCGCTAGAGCAGTTGGCGTGTGGATTCCAGGATTGCAAGAAAGTAATAAAAATGAACGGAGATCGCGACGCTAGCGGTCATTGGTGGGCCGCTAACGGTCATTGATGGGCCGCTAACGCAGCCCAAGTGCGTGTCGCTAGCGCAGTTGGCGTGTGGATTCCAGGATTGCATAAAAGTAATAAAAATGAACGGAGATCGCGACGCTAGCGGCCATTGGTGGGCCGCTAACGGTCATTGGTGGGCCGCTAACGAAAAACGAACGCCATTGGTGGGCCGCTAACGAAAAATGACCCACTTTGGCTGCCCGCTAACGAAAAATGAACGCTAGCGGCCATTGGTGGGCCGCTAACGGTCATTGATGGGCCGCTAACGAAAAATGAACGCCATTGGTGGATCGCTAACGAAAAATGGCGCACTTTTGCTGCCCGCTAACGAAAAATGAAAGCTAGTGGCAATTGGTGGGCCGCTAACGGTCATTGGTGGGCCGCTAACGGTCATTGGTGGGCCGCTAACGCAGCAAAGTGAGTGTCGCTAGCGCAGTTGGCGTGTGGATTCCAGGATTGCAAGAAAGTATTAAAAATGAACGAAGATCGCGACGCTAGCGGCCATTGGTGGGCCGCTAACGAAAAATGAACGCCATTGGTGGGCCGCTAACGAAAAATGACCCACTTTGGCTGCCCGCTAACGAAAAATGAACGCTAGCGGCCATTGGTGGGCCGCTAACGGTCATTGGTGGGCCGCTAACGCAGCAAAGTGAGTGTCGCTAGCGCAGTTGGCGTGTGGACTCCAGGATTGCAAGAAAGTAATAAAAATTAACAAAGATCGCGACGTTAGCGGCCATTGGTGGGCCGCTAACGGTTATTGGTGGGCCGCTAACGCAGCCCAAGTGCGTGTCGCTAGCGCAGTTGGCGTGTGGATTCCAGGATTGCAAGAAAGTAATAAAAATGATCGGAGATCGCGACGCTAGCGGCCATTGGTGAGCCGCTAACGGTCATTGGTGGGCAGGTAACGCAGCCCGAGTGCGTGTCGCTAGCGCAGTTGGCGTGTGGATTCCAGGATTGCAAGAAAGTAATAAAAATGAACGGAGATCGCGACGCTAGCGGCCATTGGTGGGCCGCTAACGGTCATTGGTGGGCCGCTAACGCAGCTCAAGTGCGTGTCGCTAGCGCAGTTGGCGTGTGGATTCCAGGATTACCGGAAAGTATTGAAAATGAACGAAGATCGCGACGCTAGCGGCCATTGGTGGGCCGCTAACGGTCATTGGTGGTTCGCTAACGCAGCCCAAGTGCGTGTCGCTAGCGCAGTTAGCGTGTGGATTCCAGGATTGCATAAAAGTAATAAAAATGAACGGAGATCGCGACGCTAGCGGCCATTGGTGGGCCGCTAACGGTCATTGGTGGGCCGCTAACGAAAAACGAACGCCATTGGTGGGCCGCTAACAAAAAATGACCCACTTTGGCTGCCCGCTAACGAAAAATGAACGCTAGCGGCCATTGGTGGGCCGCTAACGGTCATTGGTGAGCCGCTAACGCAGCAAAGTGAGTGTCGCTAGCGCAGTTGGCGTGTGGATTCCAGGATTGCAAGAAAGTAATAAAAATGAACGGAGATCTCGACGCTAGCGGTCATTGGTGGGCCGCTAACGGTCATTGATGGGCCGCTAACGCAGCCCAAGTGCGTGTCGCTAGCGCAGTTGGCGTGTGGATTCCAGGATTGCATAAAAGTAATAAAAATGAACGGAGATCGCGACGCTAGCGGCCATTGGTGGGCCGCTAACGGTCATTGGTGAGCCGCTAACGCAGCAAAGTGAGTGTCGCTAGCGCAGTTGGCGTGTGGATTCCAGGATTGCAAGAAAGTAATAAAAATGAACGGAGATCGCGACGCTAGCGGTCATTGGTGGGCCGCTAACGGTCATTGATGGGCCGCTAACGCAGCCCAAGTGCGTGTCGCTAGCGCAGTTGGCGTGTGGATTCCAGGATTGCATAAAAGTAATAAAAATGAACGGAGATCGCGACGCTAGCGGCCATTGGTGGGCCGCTAACGGTCATTGGTGGGCCGCTAACGCAGCTCAAGTGCGTGTCGCTAGCGCAGTTGGCGTGTGGATTCCAGGATTGCCGGAAAGTATTAAAAATGAACGAAGATCGCGACGCTAGCGGCCATTGGTGGGCCGCTAACGGTCATTGGTGGGCAGGTAACGCAGCCCGAGTGCGTGTCGCTAGCGCAGTTGGCGTGTGGATTCCAGGATTGCAAGAAAGTAATAAAAATGAACGGAGATCGCGACGCTAGCGGCCATTGGTGGGCCACTAACGGTCATTGGTGGGCCGCTAACGCAGCTAAAGTGCGTGTCGCTAGCGCAGTTGGCGTGTGGATTCCAGGATTGCCGGAAAGTATTGAAAATGAACGAAGATCGCGACGCTAGCGGCCATTGGTGGGCCGCTAACGGTCATTGGTGGTTCGCTAACGCAGCCCAAGTGCGTGTCGCTAGCGCAGTTAGCGTGTGGATTCCAGGATTGCATAAAAGTAATAAAAATGAACGGAGATCGCGACGCTAGCGGCCATTGGTGGGCCGCTAACGGTCATTGGTGGGCCGCTAACGAAAAACGAACGCCATTGGTGGGCTGCTAACGAAAAACGAACGCCATTGGTGGGCCGCTAACGAAAAATGACCCACTTTGGCTGCTCGCTAACGAAAAATGAACGCTAGCGGCCATTGGTGAGCCGCTAACGGTCATTGATGGGCCGCTAACGAAAAATGAACGCCATTGGTGGACCGCTAACGAAAAATGGCGCACTTTTGCTGCCCGCTAACGAAAAATGAAAGCTAGTGGCAATTGGTGGGCCGCTAACGCAGCAAAGTGAGTGTCGCTAGCGCAGTTGGCGTGTGGACTCCAGGATTGCAAGAAAGTAATAAAAATTAACAAAGATCGCGACGTTAGCGGCCATTGGTGGGCCGCTAACGGTTATTGGTGGGCCGCTAACGCAGCCCAAGTGCGTGTCGCTAGCGCAGTTGGCGTGTGGATTCCAGGATTGCAAGAAAGTAATAAAAATGATCGGAGATCGCGACGCTAGCGGTCATTGGTGAGCCGCTAACGGTCATTGGTGGGCAGGTAACGCAGCCCGAGTGCGTGTCGCTAGCGCAGTTGGCGTGTGGATTCCAGGATTGCAAGAAAGTAATAAAAATGAACGGAGATCGCGACGCTAGCGGTCATTGGTGGGCCGCTAACGGTCATTGATGGGCCGCTAACGCAGCCCAAGTGCGTGTCGCTAGCGCAGTTGGCGTGTGGATTCCAGGATTGCATAAAAGTAATAAAAATTAACGGAGATCGCGACGCTAGCGGCCATTGGTGGGCCGCTAACGGTCATTGGTGGGCCGCTAACGAAAAATGACCCACTTTGGCTGCCCGCTAACGAAAAATGAACGCTAGCGGCCATTGGTGGGCCGCTAACGGTCATTGGTGAGCTGCTAACGCAGCAAAGTGAGTGTCGCTAGCGCAGTTGGCGTGTGGATTCCAGGATTGCAAGAAAGTAATAAAAATGAACGGAGATCGCGACGCTAGCGGCCATTGGTGGGCCGCTAACGGTCATTGGTGGGCCGCTAACGCAGCCCAAGTGCGTGTCGCTAGCGCAGTTAGCGTGTGGATTCCAGGATTGCATAAAAGTAATAAAAATGAACGGAGATCGCGACGCTAGCGGCCATTGGTGGGCCGCTAACGGTCATTGGTGGGCCGCTAACGAAAAACGAACGCCATTGGTGGGCCGCTAACGAAAAATGACCCACTTTGGCTGCCCGCTAACGAAAAATGAACGCTAGCGGCCATTGGTGGGCCGCTAACGGTCATTGGTGAGCCGCTAACGCAGCAAAGTGAGTGTCGCTAGCGCAGTTGGTGTGTGGATTCCAGGATTGCAAGAAAGATTTTTTTACGGTACGACCGTCATGGCAGGCGGTTCGACATCCGAAGATTCAAACAGAACTTGCGATAAAAAGTGTAAATTTTGTGCTAAATTTACTGCCGTTAGTGATGTGAAGTGTTTGGGACTTGGATGTGATGTAACTGTATATGTCAAGTGTTTGGATGCTATCTCAAGGGTTGTTTTGGTTGATAAAGAATCATTTCGATGCCGCAACTGCTGTGGTGGTGGACAAGGTCAGATAGCCACTCCTGTGAATGCTTCAGTTCCACAGTCATATGAAATCTTAACTAAAGAAATTGATTGTCTAACGCGTGAAAGAGATGTTCTAACTAGGTATGTGGGAGAATTAGAATATTTAAATAAATTATTAAAAGCCAATAATAAAATAACTGCAAATACTTCGTCTTGTAAAAATTCCGATAGCTTATCGGTCGCCGATAGCGGCCGGACAAGCGGAACGTACGCGTCTGCTGCCAGACTCGGCAGTGAATCATCTTTGTTATTGGTAAGAACGGAAAAGTCAGATGTTAAAAATATCGATGTCGCAAACAATATCAAGTCCAAGATCAAGCCTTCTTCAGTCGACGCCTGCGTTGTTGGTACCAGATTAATAAGGGATTGATTGCTTATAAATTGTAATGATAGTGGTTCTAGAGATAAACTACGGAACATGTTGGATAGGAAATTTGGTGGAGAGTACAAAATAACTGAACCAAAGAAGCTAAGGCCACGAATAATTGTGTATGGTGTGGAAGACGCCTCGGCGGGAGATCCTGATTTTCTGAGCAGACTTATCACAGCCAACCGTCTGTCTTGCTCTGTAGATGATATGAAATTGGTGACAAAAATTAGATACAAAGAGACCTTCAATGTTGTACTGGAGTTGCCGCCAGATATCTTCAAGACTGTGATGCAGAGGGGGTCTGTTTACATTGGCTGGGCAAGGTGTAGAGTTGGGGAACACTTCAGTCTTGTTAAGTGTTTCAACTGTTGCAGAATCGGCCACCAAAAAAAAGATTGTCATAGTACCGTCATCGTATGTTCTTACTGTTCTGAATCTCACGATAGGAGGTCCTGTAATAGGGAGTCAATGCGTTGTACAAATTGCTCTTATATAAATGATAAGTTTAAGACTGAGTATGCAACCGATCACATCGCAAATAGTAAACAATGTTCTTACTTCTTGAATAAAATTGCAGCCATTAAATCTAGAATTAAATATGACTGATAATATTAAGGTTGCCCACTTCAACACCTGCTCCCTTTTTCCGAAGTTCGACTTATTTGCTGATTGTGTTATTCGAAACAATTATGATATTGTATGCATGACCGAAACTTGGCTTGATGAGCGCATAAGTAATGCTTCACTGAGCATACCTGATTTTCAATTGTATCGCAGAGATCGCGTGGGTAGGGGAGGTGGTGTAGGCATCTATATTCGAAGTTCTTTTGAGTGCGCTGTGGTCATGGGAGATTATGAACCTCCAGAGGGCATTGAGCATTTGTTTGTCACGATCAAGATTGGGAGACACTGCATGTTGGTCGGGGTCATCTATCGTACAGTTGCTTGTGGTCAGCGAGATTTCATAGAATACTTGGACTCTAGTCTGTCATTTATAACACCTCAAAATGACCATGTAGTGTTGATGGGAGATATAAATGAGGATCAGCTGTTGGATTCTGCGGTTGCGCGTTGTATTGAGTCTTACGATTTTGTTCAGTTGATAGACGAACCCACTCGTGTTACGGCTAACTCTCAAACTCTTTTGGATGATATTGTACCGTAAGAAAAGATAATTCATTTATAATGTATCGTAAGAAAGATAATTGTTTTGCCGTAAGAAAATTTAAAGGTAAATAGGTATAGGTAAACATAAAAGTACTTACATTATGATATGATAGGTGAATTTCTCAAAACAAAGCCCAGATTTAACGCTTTGCTATGAGCGAACTCTGGTACGTGTATTAATTACGGTATTTGTTTATTAATTATCTTGATATGATATAAGATATGTCCAAAAGGGGGATGCCATTTAATTTTTTTGTTCTTTTGATTTCTATAGGCAATTGAAAAATTAAAAAAAAAGGCTTGCCTAATTATCCACTATTTTGATCAATAAGATTTAATTCTAACTCTAAAACAAACTTTATTTCTATCTACACTTACATAAAAATCAATTAATTGTTCCTAATAATGGTAATAATGATTTGTAATATCTAAATAACTTAACGTACCTATGCTATTTCACAAATTTAACGTTTAATTGAGTGAAAGAAGGGTTGTATTTTATAAGGCCTTGTAAAACGAATTTCCCTTTTACAGGTTCTTAAATTACGTAATTATCAGATATTCTCTTTTAAAATGAATAATAAAGTTCATTACTAATTATCAAGTTGACTACAAATAACAATACTTCTTCGATAGTCTATTAAACTTCAAAATAACTTCAAAGACGGTGAGAGTACGCTAACTCCTTGAAAAGGCGAATCAAAAAATGAGATGTAAAGACTTACAGATTGTTCTCTTGTGTTGACAAAATGCGTTACCAATTGAATGAAGAAATGGGGGGGATTTAAAGGTCTGTAGTTCTCATGAAGAGAAGAGAGGCGGAATTCCACGAAGTAGACAGGTCAGGTCAGGTCAGGTAGGAAAACGCAGCAGCAGCTGATGATTCCGCTTCTAAAACTGCCTGGGATACTGCATAGATACTAGAAGAGGCTGTCTCGTTGAGGCTTCTCAGGTAGACAGTAGGAATCCAGAGGCGAGCAGTTATAGTGAAAATGTGAAGACAAAGGGAACGCTTCCAGTTGATGCTTTGTAAAGCAGGAGGGACGAAAATATCCGGTAAAACGTAGAGATCAATTATCAAAAAGGTAATCCAGGGAGGAAAACTAGAATAACAAGGAAAATATAAGTAGATGATCTCAGATTATAATTAATTTAAGTAACTCACCCCGATGAAACAGATCCTCGGGCTTCTTTTCACGTAAGATGTCAGATAAGAAAAATCAGGAAAGGACGCTTAGAAAATAAAATGGCGGTTTCCAATTGAAAATGACGTCTGTCACTAAATTTGCGGTATCACGGAGCATTGACTAGATAGAAGGGACACTTGCACGATTTGTGACGGGCATGCGCGTGTGCAACGTTGTGTAGATGTAAAGTAATACAAATAAATTGTAACTACGTTACACACCACCTCGCTCCGGTAAAACCAAGAGTCCGTGATAAAATCAAGGATTCTCTTATATACCCGAAGAAGGGGATATTCTGGAGGAGACATGGAGAGTTTTCATAGAATTCTTCAAGAAGATAGCACGACGAAAAATAGAAGAAGAGAACGATAACTTCATAGTAAATAAAAAGACAATCATCAAAGGAACGAAAATGACAAGTAACACGTGTTGTTACCATATTCTAAGTTAATTATTATGGCACAAGTAACTCTATATACAAAAAAAAAAAAAAGGAAAAGAAAAATATTCATGCTTATACGAAACAACATGCTTTCGTATTTTCATGGCATAAGCGTTAGATAGTAATAGATAAGCGGTATTAAGATTAAACTTAAAATTAGGTAAGTGATTAAATCTAATAGATCATATAGGGACACGCAAAGTTACATTACGAAATTTTTCGCAATAAATCACTTGGATTTTCGAACAAAGATAAATCGTAAATCGATAAGGCATAGATAACGATTCTATCAAGCGATATACTTTCGGTAACGCAGACAGATAAAGATAAGGTAAAGGTTGGTATAGACTCATAGTCATATCTCAATACGTAGGTATTTCAGATTCACGACTAAATTGAGATAACTATTGACCATGTCAATGTCTAAGGTAAGGTAAAATATCACTTCCAAGTAATATTAGATAAAGGTAGGACGTTTCTGTAACTCAGAAACTTCTGTCGTTTTCCTTTTAAAAGAAGACAAAGGTATTTTAAGGTAAGGTAAGGTAGTATCTACTATTCTTGTTTCTAATGCCAAGTTTATTTGTTAACGACGTACACCAAATTTCTAAGTAATATTGTACTTGTCGCTATGAACTTGCAGATAAGAAATATTCGATAAAGATATTTTAGATAAAAATAATTGGTATCAAGGGACTAATTGGATAAAGACAATCGGTAAAAATAAGAGATGATAAAAATATTCACGATAACGATAGTCGATATTAAGAGAATAAGGATGTTAAATGGTTATCAATTTTCCATTTTATATTGTAAGATAAGGTACGGCAATTTTAATCAGATAAGGTAAACAAAATCTAGATAGTTCTCTGAGAGATGTGAAGAAAATTAGAATTGTAGTAGGAATCTTGGATTGGAATCATTCACACTTTCCATGGATCACTCACACTTCCAATACAGGATTTTATTGATCACGAGGGGGTATTTCATTCAAACTTCATTCGGTCTCATTCACGCTACTTTTAAACATACTCCTTTCGTGGTCAATTTAGGTACTATTTTCACAGATATTTGTTTCTGGGAGGAAAAGAAATGAAAGAAGAAAACATTAAACAAGGGAAGGATCAGAGAAAAAGAGAACTAAGGCTTACTTAATTTGGAGGGGGATCTTCTCCTCTATATTCTTTCAAATCTTTCGCATGCCACCTGCCTAGATCTTTTCCATCTTGGTCTTCTAATTCATACACTAATTTCGAAACGACTTTAGTGATTCGACACAGGACGTACTTGGGGGCTAGCTTAGCAGCGAAATGTTTTGCCGCGTTTGACAATTGATAATTAGCCTTCCAGACTAGATCACCTTGAGCGAAAACTACTGGACGCTTACGTAAATCGTAACGTCTTTTATTTTCTTCGAAAGCCTTTTTAAGTCTTTCACGGACATCACTAAAGATTGGAGGGACTTCAGAAATATCGTTTTCTCTGTGAACGTAAGATAAATCGTCCGGTAGCTCTAATTGATTATCAGAAATAGGTCCATAGAAAGTACCGTCCACAGGAATATTTCTAGCGAAAACCAAAAATGCCGGGGAATGTTTAGTTACCTCATTCACCGCGGTGTTGATTGCGAAAGCAACTTTATGAACATTCCTATCCCAATCTTTATGATTGTCTTTGACGTAGGAAGAGATAGCGGTAAGTATAGTGCGATTTGTTCTCTCAGTTGGATTAACTTGAGACAAATGTCTTGCACTGTACCATAAGTTAACCTTATAGTTTTCCATCAGATTGATAAAATGAAGACTTTTGAAGATTTGGGCGTTGTCGCACAACAAAATCTGGGGAACACCGAAAACATTAAAGACATTAGTTTCTAAAAACTTGACTACAGCGGTTGCTGTCGCATTTGGCATTGGTTTGACCAACACAAATTTCGAAAACCAGTCTGTTACTACCAATAATTGGGTGTTTCTGGCCTTTGAATTTGGGAATGGGCCCATAAAATCTATCGACAAAAATTGAAATGGAAAGTTAATCTTTTTACATTTTCCCATAAGTCCTGCACGAGCAGTATTTGGGGCTTTATGTGCTCCACAAGTTTGACAATTCCTAATGAATTTTCTCACAGAGAAAAACATTTTCGGCCAGTAATAGGTCTCTAAAATTCGTGCGAGGGTCTTGCTTACACCAAAATGCGCTGAGGTAGGTGGGTTATGCGATTCTGCAATAATTTCTTCCCTATTAGGTGTCGGAACGACTACTTTCCAGTCAGATAAATTGGACAAAATATTGTGTTTAGGTCTCAGATGTTTGTATAGAAGACCATCCTTGACTACAAAATCTGGGTATCTTTCCGGAGTTTCAGTAACTTGAGATATCATTTTGGTATACCAATCATCTGGTGTAAAGTTCTTAGCAGAAATAGAAGAAATGGAACGAGACAGGTAGTCTGCAGGAACGTTACTAGAACCTTTACGATGCTTGATCTCACAGTCAAACTGACTAAGACGTACAGCCCATCTAGCTAATCGACCTGTAGAGTCTTTTAGATTTTTAAGCCATACTAGGGAAGCATGATCGGTATATACCGTAAATTTGGTACCTTCGATATAGGGACGAAAATACTCAACGCCGAAAAGTACACCTAGACATTCTTTTTCCGTAACATAGTACTTCCTTTCTGCTTTCGTAAGCATGCGGCTAGCATAGGCGATTGGATGTTCAAAATCGTCTTCTATTTGAAAAAGAACTGCGCCAAGAGCGAAATCACTAGAGTCTGTCTGAACAAAGAAAGGTTTAGAGAAATCTGGACTTGCTAATACAGGGGCTGTAGTTAATCTTTCTTTAAGAATTTTAAATGCTTGATCAGCCTCAGAAGTCCACACAATCGACTGGCCTTTTTTTCTATTACATAACAAGGCAGAGATAGGAGCACTTATGGTAGAGAAATCTGCGATAAATCTTCTGTAATATTGGAGGATGCCTAATACATGTCTTACTCCCGTGGTATTAGTAGGGATAGGAGAATCAACAATTGATTTAACCTTTTCATCGCTTACGCGTAAACCACCCTTGTCTACTATGAAACCAAGGAACGAAAGAGAATCTCTACAAAATTGACATTTTTCAAAATTGATTGTGAGATTTGCATTAAGTAAGCGTTTATATACCTCCTCAAGAATTTCGAGGTGTTTTTCGAAAGAGCCTGTGACAATGATAATGTCGTCTAGGTATACAAAAACGAAAGGTTCGAGTTCTGGTCCTAAAACAGTGTCCATGAGACGTTGTTGAGTTTGCGCGCTGTTTCTAAGTCCGAAAGGCATTCTACAAAATTGGTATAAACCTTTTCCGGGGACTATAAATGCGGTTTTAGGCCGAGATTCCTCGTCTAATGGAACTTGAAAAAAAGCTTGTTTAAGGTCAATGGAGGAAAGAAATCTAGCATCTCTAAGCTTGCTCAGGATGGAGTCAATTCTAGGTAAGGGATATGAATCGTGTGTTGTGACTTCATTTAGTTTTCTACCGTCAAAACACATACGGTAACTACCGTCTTTCTTTCGCACTAAAAGAACTGGAGAACACCAGGGAGAGTTACTTTTTTCCACGATACCTAACTTAATTAACTTATCTATTTCTTCTTTTAGACAAGCTTGGAGAGCAGGTGAAAAAGGATATTGTCTTTGTCTGATTGGTTTAGCGTTACCAGTTTCAATGGTATGAGATAATATAGAAGTTTCTGGGAGAGAATCAGTGCGAGCTAAATTTTTAAATTCAGTTACGATTATTTCTAGCTTGGATAAATGTTGCGGAGGGAGAGAAGAGATGTCTTGAATTTTATTGATGACGTTTACATTGAGGCATTCGGGAGTTAGATAGGAACGAATTGAAATTGGTATTTCATTCTGTACTTCAAAATTTTCATGTACGAAATCAATAACCATGTTAAAAATTCTGGCGACATTTATGCCCAAAATTATTTGAGGAGAAATAGATTGTACTACATGAAATGGAACTAGTTTAGTGACGTCATCAATAGTTAAAATAATATCTACAATAGAGATAACTGACAAGGGGGATCCGTCAGCGTTTTTCAATGAACACAGGAGGTCAGAATTTTCAGAAGGTAAGGGAGTGCTTCCTAAAACTTCCTGTATGGTCTCTAGATCACATACAGAGATATTAGCGCCAGTGTCAAAAAGGGCGGTGTAAGAAATATGATTCATTTTAACAGCAATGAAGGGTCTGTCGTCTACGGGATCAGATAACAAAATAGGTGCTATTACTGGGATGAAACTCTTTGTAATTGTGCTAACTGTAGCATTTTGTGTTGGAGGTAAGATAGTTGGTTTAAGAGAATCTGAAATTTTCTTTAGCCAAGATTTCCATTGTTTCTTTTGACTAAAGAAATCTACTAGGGAACGATATGAAGTTATTTTTGCTCTTTGGGTGGAAGTTTGTTTTCCACAGGCTTTGCCTTTTCGGTGTTTGGTTTGTGTGTTGGGCGGCTTTCGTTGGGGTGTTGCACTGCACCCTGACGTACAACTTTGCCGTTTTTTGAATCAGGTGCGGTTTGTAGAGACTCAAGATAGTTGGAGGAACAGGAGGGACATCGAGACTTCACCACATTCCTGCGACCACATCCATAGCAAAAGATTTTGCGACGGAATTTACATTCCGTGTATGTATGTCCTTTATTAGAGCAGTTCCAGCAGGAAACTATAGATACATTACCAGATATAGAGTGGTCAACGCGAGAAATAGAGGGATTCGAACCAGAGGTAGTTCTTGTTTTAACATAGGGAGCGTATACTCCTTCAGAACAAGCAAGGTCTGAATTCAAAAGGCTTTGTACCTTTCTGGAGGGGGGTGGACGATATTTTTGAATGATAGCTCTGCTATCTTCCAATTTTTTTCCAACTTGGATGATGTCATCGACATTTTTAATCTCTACAAGAGCAAGGTGAATTTGAAAATAGGGATGCAAATTCTTTTTAATAATTTTGAATTGTTCTTCTTCTGAAGGAACAATAGACAATCTCTTGAAAATACCTTTCATAGAGGCAACGTAAATCGCGGTTAATTCGAACTCGCCTTGAGTTCGTTGTTTGATCTCATTTAAAAGGTCATCGTCATATGAGAGAGGAAGAAAAGTTTGCTTTAATTTGGACTCTAAGTCTGACCAAGAAGTGATAGAATCGACTACGCTACGAAACCAAATCAGCGCTTTGTCTTCAAAAAGATCAATAGCGGAGTTAAAAAGTTCTGTGTTAGATACATTTCGAGATCTCTGAAGTTCTCTAATTTTTTCGAGAAATTGAATAAGGTTATCCTTAGAAGATCCGGAAAATTTAAGATTCCATTTATAAACAGGAACACTAATTTTTGAAGGTAAAGAAGTGGTAGGTATAGAAGCTTGCAAGTCTTCAGGATTATTTTTGACTTTTATAGGGAATTGATCAGCTTTAAGGAGCCATTCTCCCTCTATTTCTACTGCTCGAGAAAATAGAGCTTGTATTTCGGTTTCTTTGACAGGGTCTTTTCCTGTTTTCAACCTATTGATTCTTCTTATGACATGTTCTAAACGAAATTGAAATGATTGGCAGAAAGGGTCCTCCGAATCTAATGGTGCCTCAGCAATATTTCCAGCTAAATCATCTAAAGTCTGCCTAATCTCTGTACAATCTCTTTCAAAAAGATATGGAGATTTAGTGATAGTGATATCTTCTCTATTTAAAAGAGCACGTAATTGAATTTTTTTTTATCGATAGTATTTAAAGGAACTTGATTTCTAAGTGAAATTTCATAAGACAGTTCGTCACTCGTAAGAGAAGTAGCAGGGTTCATTTTTAGTTAAAAATCGAGAAATAAGATCAACGAGATAAGATACAGTTAGATAATATTACTTATTGTAAGGTAAAAGAGAATTATTTGTAGTGAAGGAGGAATAATAATTCACTACTATTCAGATATGTATTCGATATGACGTAAGAGAGTAGGCATACCGTGTGACGTAAGATAGTGTAGGATACTGGGTTCAATAATAGGGCTTCCTGATGGATTACCTAGTCTAAGGTAGATCAACTCGGGTCAGCACTAGTTGTCAGTAAGATATTGACACTTGGAGACGGGAACAATGACACGGTAGAGAAAGCAAGATGGCGTTAGGTTATACTGACTTTAAGGTTACATAACCTTTAGACGAAGCTTGTAATACTATTGAGGAGGGAATAATTTTACAATAATATAATACATAGCATAAAATAAGATATCATAATACACAAAGATTCATGAAAGCACTAGTATACTACATCATTAAATAAGTAAACATGCACTAATAAGTTACTTTATGTCATTAATATAAGAAGTCAAACTCTCGTATAATGTTTAAGATAAGACGAATTGGACTTCTAATTCAAAGTTGTCGTGAAAACGAATCCCGCCGGGGATATGCCAAATGTACCGTAAGAAAAGATAATTCATTTATAATGTATCGTAAGAAAGATAATTGTTTTGCCGTAAGAAAATTTAAAGGTAAATAGGTATAGGTAAACATAAAAGTACTTACATTATGATATGATAGGTGAATTTCTCAAAACAAAGCCCAGATTTAACGCTTTGCTATGAGCGAACTCTGGTACGTGTATTAATTACGGTATTTGTTTATTAATTATCTTGATATGATATAAGATATGTCCAAAAGGGGGATGCCATTTAATTTTTTTGTTCTTTTGATTTCTATAGGCAATTGAAAAATTAAAAAAAAAGGCTTGCCTAATTATCCACTATTTTGATCAATAAGATTTAATTCTAACTCTAAAACAAACTTTATTTCTATCTACACTTACATAAAAATCAATTAATTGTTCCTAATAATGGTAATAATGATTTGTAATATCTAAATAACTTAACGTACCTATGCTATTTCACAAATTTAACGTTTAATTGAGTGAAAGAAGGGTTGTATTTTATAAGGCCTTGTAAAACGAATTTCCCTTTTACAGGTTCTTAAATTACGTAATTATCAGATATTCTCTTTTAAAATGAATAATAAAGTTCATTACTAATTATCAAGTTGACTACAAATAACAATACTTCTTCGATAGTCTATTAAACTTCAAAATAACTTCAAAGACGGTGAGAGTACGCTAACTCCTTGAAAAGGCGAATCAAAAAATGAGATGTAAAGACTTACAGATTGTTCTCTTGTGTTGACAAAATGCGTTACCAATTGAATGAAGAAATGGGGGGGATTTAAAGGTCTGTAGTTCTCATGAAGAGAAGAGAGGCGGAATTCCACGAAGTAGACAGGTCAGGTCAGGTCAGGTAGGAAAACGCAGCAGCAGCTGATGATTCCGCTTCTAAAACTGCCTGGGATACTGCATAGATACTAGAAGAGGCTGTCTCGTTGAGGCTTCTCAGGTAGACAGTAGGAATCCAGAGGCGAGCAGTTATAGTGAAAATGTGAAGACAAAGGGAACGCTTCCAGTTGATGCTTTGTAAAGCAGGAGGGACGAAAATATCCGGTAAAACGTAGAGATCAATTATCAAAAAGGTAATCCAGGGAGGAAAACTAGAATAACAAGGAAAATATAAGTAGATGATCTCAGATTATAATTAATTTAAGTAACTCACCCCGATGAAACAGATCCTCGGGCTTCTTTTCACGTAAGATGTCAGATAAGAAAAATCAGGAAAGGACGCTTAGAAAATAAAATGGCGGTTTCCAATTGAAAATGACGTCTGTCACTAAATTTGCGGTATCACGGAGCATTGACTAGATAGAAGGGACACTTGCACGATTTGTGACGGGCATGCGCGTGTGCAACGTTGTGTAGATGTAAAGTAATACAAATAAATTGTAACTACGTTACAATATTTTCACTAACAGGGATAATCTGGTGTTGGACTCTGGTGTTCTAGAACATCAGATTTCTGATCATCGTGCCGTGTACTGCTCAATTGAAATTAGATACATTCGACCAAAACCAAGGCTCATTACATACAGGGATTTTAGCAGATTTTCGGTAGCTGATTTTAATAGAGATCTGTTGAGGGTGAGGTGGGAAGAAATTTTGTATATGAAAGATATTGATGAAAAAGTCAAATTCTTTGTAGAGAACATCATTTATTTGTTTGATTTACATGCTCCATTTACTTCGTCCAGAGCTAGCAAACCATTTGCTCCTTGGTTGACTCCTAACATCCGCGACATGATGAAACTGCGTGACGGTGCGCTGAGTAGGTATAAACGTACTAAAAGCGCGACTGATCTGATTTATTATAGGGATCTGCGTAATACGGTTACTGGCGCCATTAGAAGGGAAAAGTCCGCTTACCTCGACTTTTTGTCGAAGAGTCATAACAGCAGGAAATTTTGGAGAGCTATTGATAAACTTAATATTAAGCATAGAACTTCAACTGAGATTCCTATTAACTTAAGGAATGCTGATCAGATAAACAGGTATTTTTTGTCCGTATTCACTAAAAAAAATAACTGTCAGGAGACCACTCATTACTATAACATGCGAAAATACAATGAAAATGTCTCATTTCAGTTTAAAATGTGCACAGTCGAGGAGGTTATATCCATTGTAATGGGTCTGAAGTCTGCCGCAGTAGGAGTTGACAATGTAACGGCAAAAATGCTTCAATATTGTGCACACGTCGTTGCGCCATTCATAACGCATATTGTAAATACTTGTTTAGAGTCTGGATACTTTCCGAAGGCTTGGAGGAGCTCCATTGTTTTGCCGCTACCGAAGACGAAGACTCCTCAAACTTATAGTGACTTGCGTCCTATAAGCATCCTTCCAACTATGTCAAAGATTTTGGAAAAAGTGGTGTCAAAGCAGGTATACGAATATATTATTGAGCAGCGGATAATACCCGAGTCTCAGTCTGGCTTTCGCAAGGGCTTTAGTACAACCACGTTGCTTGTCGATATTGTCGATCATATTATTAAATCGCTGGACACTGGACTCGCTACGTCGGTTGTCCTGCTTGATTTTTCAAAGGCATTCGACACCTTGGATCATCAACTTTTGTGTTCCAAACTTGCATACTATGGCTTTGATGCCACGTCTTGTGCCTTCTTTCAGTCCTACTTGGATGATCAGCAACAGAAGGTTGTGGTTGAGAATTCGTCATCGTTATTTTCTCAAGTCACCTCTGGCGTCCCGCAGGGGTCGGTATTGGGTCCGTTGCTCTTTTTAATTTATGTCTCTGACATCTGGAAATCCCTAGATTTCGTTAATATACATTCATTTGCTGATGATATCCAACTACATTATTCCTTTAAACCGGAACTAGCTCGAATTGCTTCAGAACTCATTAACTATGACCTTTTAAACATAGAACATTTTTCAAAGGCACATAATCTCAGGCTAAACTCTAAAAAGTGCAACGTTATGAATTTCTCTCCTGGTTCTGTTCCTGTAGATACTGATAATTTACAACTAGTCATCCAGGGAAATGTTCTTGAGACCTCGCAGACGGCTAGGAATCTTGGCGTGATATTTGACTGCAGGCTCAGATTTGAAGAACATGTTTCTCTTTTAGTAAAGAAGTCCTATCTGGTCCTGAGACAGTTGTACAGGAATAGAAAGTTTTTAAATTTTGCATTAAGGAGGAAACTTTGCGAGACCTTGGTTCTCTCCATTCTAAATTATGGTTTACTTTTGTACTATCCATGCCTTTATCAAACGACTAAATACAGGCTCCAAAAAATTCAAAACTATTGTTGCAGGTTTGTATATGGTCTTCGCAAACATGACAGGGTATCCAAGAAAATAAACACTCTTGGATGGCTTAAAGTGGACGACATTTTTAGGTATCACATGGGATCATTCGTCTTTAGGGTTCTGGCTACATCTTCCCCCTCTTACCTTAGGGAAAAGCTTTTATTTAGAGGCGACATGCATGGACGAACTATTAGACATGGTAGAACTTTAATGATGCCGAGATATCGCCTTGCCTCGTTTAGAAAATGTTTTTCGTACAACGCCGTCTCTGTGTATAATTCTATACCTGATAGTTTTAAGAATGCTACTCTACATTGCTTTAAAAAGCGTTATAGGTCGGACCTCGTTCGGAGAGCAGGACAGGCTTTGCACCTGGCCGGGGGCTAATTTAATTTAATATAATTTAATTTAGTTTAATTTACTGAATTTGTTGATTGGTTGCACTCAGTTATCCCTTTGTTGTTATATCTGCTTATTGTTGACAGTGTCTCAAGCTCATATTGTTTGAATGTTGTGCTTACATAATATATTTAATATTTATTTAATATTATTTAATATTTAATATTTAATGTATATTAGTAATGAGGTTGAGTGGAGTAGCGATTAGCTAGACTTCGCCTCATGCCATTGTAATATAGTATTGTATAGTATTGTACAATATATCCAATAAAGGCGCTTTATTATTATTATTATTATTATAAAGTAATAAAAATGAACGGAGATCGCGACGCTAGCGGTCATTGGTGGGCCGCTAACGGTCATTGATGGGCCGCTAACGCAGCCCAAGTGCGTGTCGCTAGCGCAGTTGGCGTGTGGATTCCAGGATTGCATAAAAGTAATAAAAATGAACGGAGATCGCGACGCTAGCGGCCATTGGTGGGCCGCTAACGGTCATTGGTGGGCCGCTAACGAAAAACGAACGCCATTGGTGGGCCGCTAACGAAAAATGACCCACTTTGGCTGCCCGCTAACGAAAAATGAACGCTAGCGGCCATTGGTGGGCCGCTAACGGTCATTGGTGAGCTGCTAACGCAGCAAAGTGAGTGTCGCTAGCGCAGTTGGCGTGTGGATTCCAGGATTGCAAGAAAGTAATAAAAATGAACGGAGATCGCGACGCTAGCGGCCATTGGTGGGCCGCTAACGGTCATTGGTGGGCCGCTAACGCAGCCCAAGTGCGTGTCGCTAGCGCAGTTAGCGTGTGGATTCCAGGATTGCATAAAAGTAATAAAAATGAACGGAGATCGCGACGCTAGCGGCCATTGGTGGGCCGCTAACGGTCATTGGTGGGCCGCTAACGAAAAACGAACGCCATTGGTGGGCCGCTAACGAAAAATGACCCACTTTGGCTGCCCGCTAACGAAAAATGAACGCTAGCGGCCATTGGTGGGCCGCTAACGGTCATTGGAGAGCCGCTAACGCAGCAAAGTGAGTGTCGCTAGCGCAGTTGGCGTGTGGATTCCAGGATTGCAAGAAAGTAATAAAAATGATCGGAGATCGCGACGCTAGCGGCCATTGGTGAGCCGCTAACGGTCATTGGTGAGCTGCTAACGCAGCAAAGTGAGTGTCGCTAGCGCAGTTGGCGTGTGGATTCCAGGATTGCAAGAAAGTAATAAAAATGAACGGAGATCGCGACGCTAGCGGCCATTGGTGGGCCGCTAACGGTCATTGGTGGGCCGCTAACGCAGCCCAAGTGCGTGTCGCTAGCGCAGTTAGCGTGTGGATTTAAGGATTGCATAAAAGTAATAAAAATGAACGGAGATCGCGACGCTAGCGGCCATTGGTGGGCCGCTAACGGTCATTGGTGGGCCGCTAACGAAAAACGAACGCCATTGGTGGGCCGCTAACGAAAAATGACCCACTTTGGCTGCCCGCTAACGAAAAATGAACGCTAGCGGCCATTGGTGGGCCGCTAAAGGTCATTGATGGGCCGCTAACGAAAAATGAACGCCATTGGTGGACCGCTAACGAAAAATGGCGCACTTTTGCTGCCCGCTAACGAAAAATGAAAGCTAGTGGCAATTGGTGGGCCGCTAACGCAGCAAAGTGAGTGTCGCTGCGCAGTTGGCGTGTGGACTCCAGGATTGCAAGAAAGTAATAAAAATTAACAAAGATCGCGACGTTAGCGGCCATTGGTGTGCCGCTAACGGTTATTGGTGGGCCGCTAACGCAGCCCAAGTGCGTGTCGCTAGCGCAGTTGGCGTGTGGATTCCAGGATTGCAAGAAAGTAATAAAAATGATCGGAGATCGCGACGCTAGCGGCCATTGGTGAGCCGCTAACGGTCATTGGTGGGCCGCTAATGAAAAACGAACGCCATTGGTGGGCCGCTTACGAAAAATGACCCACTTTGGCTGCTCGCTAACGAAAAATGAACGCTAGCGGCCATTGGTGGGCCGCTAACGGTCATTGGTGAGCTGCTAACGCAGCAAAGTGAGTGTCGCTAGCGCAGTTGGCGTGTGGATTCCAGGATTGCAAGAAAGTAATAAAAATGAACGGAGATCGCGACGCTAGCGGCCATTGGTGGGCCGCTAACGGTCATTGGTGGGCCGCTAACGCAGCTCAAGTGCGTGTCGCTAGCGCAGTTGGCGTGTGGATTCCAGGATTGCCGGAAAGTATTGAAAATGAACGAAGATCGCGACGCTAGCGGCCATTGGTGGGCCGCTAACGGTCATTGGTGGGCAGGTAACGCAGCCCGAGTGCGTGTCGCTAGCGCAGTTGGCGTGTGGATTCCAGGATTGCAAGAAAGTAATAAAAATGAACGGAGATCGCGACGCTAGCGGCCATTGGTGGGCCGCTAACGGTCATTGGTGGGCCGCTAACGAAAAACGAACGCCATTGGTGGGCCGCTAACGAAAAATGACCCACTTTGGCTGCCCGCTAACGAAAAATGAACGCTAGCGGCCATTGGTGGGCCGCTAACGGTCATTGGTGAGCTGCTAACGCAGCAAAGTGAGTGTCGCTAGCGCAGTTGGCGTGTGGATTCCAGGATTGCAAGAAAGTAATAAAAATGAACGGAGATCGTGACGCTAGCGGTCATTGGTGGGCCGCTAACGGTCATCGATGAGCCGCTAACGCAGCCCAAGTGCGTGTCGCTAGCGCAGTTGGCGTGTGGATTCCAGGATTGCATAAAAGTAATAAAAATGAACGGAGATCGCGACGCTAGCGGCCATTGGTGGGCCGCTAACGGTCATTGGTGGGCCGCTAACGAAAAATGACCCACTTTGGCTGCCCGCTAACGAAAAATGAACGCTAGCGGCCATTGGTGGGCCGCTAACGGTCATTGATGGGCCGCTAACGAAAAATGAACGCCATTGGTGGACCGCTAACGAAAAATGGCGCACTTTTGCTGCCCGCTAACGAAAAATGAAAGCTAGTGGCAATTGGTGGGCCGCTAACGGTCATTGGTGGGCCGCTAACGGTCATTGCTGGGCCGCTAACGCAGCAAAGTGAGTGTCGCTAGCGCAGTTGGCGTGTGGATTCCAGGATTGCAAGAAAGTATTAAAAATGAACGAAGATCGCGACGCTAGCGGCCATTGGTGGGCCGCTAACGGTCATTGGTGGGCCGCTAACGCAGCAAAGTGAGTGTCGCTAGCGCAGTTGGCGTGTGGACTTTAGGATTGCAAGAAAGTAATAAAAATAACAAAGATCGCGACGTTAGCGGCCATTGGTGGGCCGCTAACGGTATTGGTGGGCCGCTAACGCAGCCCAAGTGCGTGTCGCTAGCGCAGTTGGCGTGTGGATTCCAGGATTGCAAGAAAGTAATAAAAATGATCGGAGATCGCGACGCTAGCGGCCATTGGTGAGCCGCTAACGGTCATTGGTGGGCAGGTAACGCAGCCCGAGTGCGTGTCGCTAGCGCAGTTGGCGTGTGGATTCCAGGATTGCAAGAAAGTAATAAAAATGAACGGAGATCGCGACGCTAGCGGCCATTGGTGGGCCGCTAACGGTCATTTGTGGGCCGCTAACGCAGCTCAAGTGCGTGTCGCTAGCGCAGTTGGCGTGTGGATTCCAGGATTGCCGGAAAGTATTGAAAATGAACGAAGATCGCGACGCTAGCGGCCATTGGTGGGCCGCTAACGGTCATTGGTGGTTCGCTAACGCAGCCCAAGTGCGTGTCGCTAGCGCAGTTAGCGTGTGGATTCCAGGATTGCATAAAAGTAATAAAAATGAACGGAGATCGCGACGCTAGCGGCCATTGGTGGGCCGCTAACGGTCATTGGTGGGCCGCTAACGAAAAACGAACGCCATTGGTGGGCCGCTAACGAAAAATAACCCACTTTGGCTGCCCGCTAACGAAAAATGAACGCTAGCGGCCATTGGTGGGCCGCTAACGGTCATTGGTGAGCCGCTAACGCAGCAAAGTGAGTGTCGCTAGCGCAGTTGGCGTGTGGATTCCAGGATTGCAAGAAAGTAATAAAAATGAACGGAGATCGCGACGCTAACGGTGATTGGTGGGCCGCTAACGGTCATTGATGGGCCGCTAACGCAGCCCAAGTGCGTGTCGCTAGCGCAGTTGGCGTGTGGATTCCAGGATTGCATAAAAGTAATAAAAATGAACGGAGATCGCGACGCTAGCGGCCATTGGTGGGCCGCTAACGGTCATTGGTGGGCCGCTAACGAAAAACGAACGCCATTGGTGGGCCGCTAACGAAAAATGACCCACTTTGGCTGCCCGCTAACGAAAAATGAACGCTAGCGGCCATTGGTGGGCCGCTAACGGTCATTGATGGGCCGCTAACGAAAAATGAACGCCATTGGTGGGCCGCTAACGAAAAATGGCGCACTTTTGCTGCCCGCTAACGAAAAATGAAAGCTAGTGGCAATTGGTGGGCCGCTAACGCAGCAAAGTGAGTGTCGCTAGCGCAGTTGGCGTGTGGACTCCAGGATTGCAAGAAAGTAATAAAAATTAACAAAGATCGCGACGTTAGCGGCCATTGGTGGGCCGCTAACGGTTGTTGGTGGGCCGCTAACGCAGCCCAAGTGCGTGTCGCTAGCGCAGTTGGCGTGTGGATTCCAGGATTGCAAGAAAGTAATAAAAATGATTTGAGATCGCGACGCTAGCGGCCATTGGTGGGCCGCTAACGGTCATTGGTGGGCCGCTAACGCAGCAAAGTGAGTGTCGCTAGCGCAGTTGGCGTGTGGACTCCAGGATTGCAAGAAAGTAATAAAAATTAACAAAGATCGCGACGTTAGCGGCCATTGGTGGGCCGCTAACGGTTATTGGTGGGCCGCTAACGCAGCCCAAGTGCGTGTCGCTAGCGCAGTTGGCGTGTGGATTCCAGGATTGCAAGAAAGTAATAAAAATGAGCGGAGATCGCGACGCTAGCGGCCATTGGTGAGCCGCTAACGGTCATTGGTGGGCAGGTAACGCAGCCCGAGTGCGTGTCGCTAGCGCAGTTGGCGTGTGGATTCCAGGATTGCAAGAAAGTAATAAAAATGAACGGAGATCGCGACGCTAGCGGCCATTGGTGGGCCGCTAACGGTCATTTGTGGGCCGCTAACGCAGCTCAAGTGCGTGTCGCTAGCGCAGTTGGCGTGTGGATTCCAGGATTGCCGGAAAGTATTGAAAATGAACGAAGATCGCGACGCTAGCGGCCATTGGTGGGCCGCTAACGGTCATTGGTGGTTCGCTAACGCAGCCCAAGTGCGTGTCGCTAGCGCAGTTAGCGTGTGGATTCCAGGATTGGATAAAAGTAATAAAAATGAACGGAGATCGCGACGCTAGCGGCCATTGGTGGGCCGCTAACGGTCATTGGTGGGCCGCTAACGAAAAACGAACGCCATTGGTGGGCCGCTAACGAAAAATGACCCACTTTGGCTGCCCGCTAACGAAAAATGAACGCTAGCGGCCATTGGTGGGCCGCTAACGGTCATTGGTGAGCCGCTAACGCAGCAAAGTGAGTGTCGCTAGCGCAGTTGGCGTGTGGATTCCAGGATTGCAAGAAAGTAATAAAAATGAACGGAGATCGCGACGCTAGCGGTCATTGGTGGGCCGCTAACGGTCATTGATGGGCCGCTAACGCAGCCCAAGTGCGTGTCGCTAGCGCAGTTGGCGTGTGGATTCCAGGATTGCATAAAAGTAATAAAAATGAACAGAGATCGCGACGCTAGCGGCCATTGGTGGGCCGCTAACGGTCATTGGTGGGCCGCTAACGAAAAACGAACGCCATTGGTGGGCCGCTAACGAAAAATGACCCACTTTGGCTGCCCGCTAACGAAAAATGAACGCTAGCGGCCATTGGTGGGCCGCTAACGGTCATTGATGGGCCGCTAACGAAAAATGAACGCCATTGGTGGGCCGCTAACGAAAAATGGCGCACTTTTGCTGCCCGCTAACGAAAAATGAAAGCTAGTGGCAATTGGTGGGCCGCTAACGCAGCAAAGTGAGTGTCGCTAGCGCAGTTGGCGTGTGGACTCCAGGATTGCAAGAAAGTAATAAAAATTAACAAAGATCGCGACGTTAGCGGCCATTGGTATGCCGCTAACGGTTATTGGTGGGCCGCTAACGCAGCCCAAGTGCGTGTCGCTAGCGCAGTTGGCGTGTGGATTCCAGGATTGCAAGAAAGTAATCAAAATGATCGGAGATCGCGACGCTAGCGGCCATTGGTGGGCCGCTAACGGTCATTGGTGAGCTGCTAACGCAGCAAAGTGAGTGTCGCTAGCGCAGTTGGCGTGTGGATTCCAGGATTGCAAGAAAGTAATAAAAATTAACAAAGATCGCGACGTTAGCGGCCATTGGTGGGCCGCTAACGGTTATTGGTGGGCCGCTAACGCAGCCCAAGTGCGTGTCGCTAGCGAAGTTGGCGTGTGGATTCCAGGATTGCAAGAAATTAATAAAAATGAACGGAGATCGCGACGCTAGCGGCCATTGGTGGGCCGCTAACGGTCATTGGTGGGCCGCTAACGCAGCTCAAATGCGTGTCGCTAGCGCAGTTGGCGTGTGGATTCCAGGATTGCCGGAAAGTATTGAAAATGAACGAAGATCGCGACGCTAGCGGCCATTGGTGGGCCGCTAACGGTCATTGGTGGTTCGCTAACGCAGCCCAAGTGCGTGTCGCTAGCGCAGTTAGCGTGTGGATTCCAGGATTGCATAAAAGTAATAAAAATGAACGGAGATCGCGACGCTAGCGGCCATTGGTGGGCCGCTAACGGTCATTGATGGGCCGCTAACGAAAAATGAACGCCATTGATGGGCCGCTAACGAAAAATGGCGCACTTTTGCTGCCCGCTAACGAAAAATGAAAGCTAGTGGCAATTGGTGGGCCGCTAACGGTCATTGGTGGGCCGCTAACGCAGCAAAGTGAGTGTCGCTAGCGCAGTTGGCGTGTGGATTCCAGGATTGCCGGAAAGTATTGAAAATGAACAAAGATCGCGACGCTAGCGGCCATTGGTGGGCCGCTAACGGTTATTGGTGGGCCGCTAACGCAGCCCAAGTGCGTGTCGCTAGCGCAGTTGGCGTGTGGATTCCAGGATTGCAAGAAAGTAATAAAAATGATCGGAGATCGCGACGCTAGCGGCCATTGGTGAGCCGCTAACGGTCATTGGTGGGCAGGTAACGCAGCCCGAGTGCGTGTCGCTAGCGCAGTTGGCGTGTGGATTCCAGGATTGCAAGAAAGTAATAAAAATGAACGGAGATCGCGACGCTAGCGGCCATTGGTGGGCCGCTAACGGTCATTGGTGGGCCGCTAACGCAGCTCAAGTGCGTGTCGCTAGCGCAGTTGGCGTGTGGATTCCAGGATTGCCGGAAAGTATTGAAAATGAACGAAGATCGCGACGCTAGCGGCCATTGGTGGGCCGCTAACAATCATTGGTGGGCCGCTAACGAAAAACGAACGCCATTGGTGGGCCGCTAACGAAAAATGACCCACTTTGGCTGCCCGCTAACGAAAAATGAACGCTAGCGGCCATTGGTGGGCCGCTAACGGTCATTGGTGAGCCGCTAACGCAGCAAAGTGAGTGTCGCTAGCGCAGTTGGCGTGTGGATTCCAGGATTGCAAGAAAGTAATAAAAATGAACGGAGATCGCGACGCTAGCGGTCATTGGTGGGCCGCTAACGGTCATTGATGGGCCGCTAACGCAGCAAAGTGAGTGTCGCTAGCGCAGTTGGCGTGTGGATTCCAGGATTGCAAGAAAGTAATAAAAATGAACGGAGATCGCGACGCTAGCGGTCATTGGTGGGCCGCTAACGGTCATTGATGGGCCGCTAACGCAGCCCAAGTGCGTGTCGCTAGCGCAGTTGGCGTGTGGATTCCAGGATTGCATAAAAGTAATAAAAATGAACGGAAATCGCGACGCTAGCGGCCATTGGTGGGCCGCTAACGGTCATTGGTGGGCCGCTAACGAAAAACGAACGCCATTGGTGGGCCGCTAACGAAAAATGACCCACTTTGGCTGCCCGCTAACGAAAAATGAACGCTAGCGGCCATTGGTGGGCCGCTAACGGTCATTGATGGGCCGCTAACGAAAAATGACCCACTTTGGCTGCCCGCTAACGAAAAATGAACGCTAGCGGCCATTGGTGGGCCGCTAACGGTCATTGATGGGCCGCTAACGAAAAATGAACGCCATTGATGGGCCGCTAACGAAAAATGGCGCACTTTTGCTGCCCGCTAACGAAAAATGAAAGCTAGTGGCAATTGGTGGGCCGCTAACGGTCATTGGTGGGCCGCTAACGCAGCAAAGTGAGTGTCGCTAGCGCAGTTGGCGTGTGGATTCCAGGATTGCCGGAAAGTATTGAAAATGAACGAAGATCGCGACGCTAGCGGCCATTGGTGGGCCGCTAACGGTTATTGGTGGGCCGCTAACGCAGCCCAAGTGCGTGTCGCTAGCGCAGTTGGCGTGTGGATTCCAGGATTGCAAGAAAGTAATAAAAATGATCGGAGATCGCGACGCTAGCGGCCATTGGTGAGCCGCTAACGGTCATTGGTGGGCAGGTAACGCAGCCCGAGTGCGTGTCGCTAGCGCAGTTGGCGTGTGGATTCCAGGATTGCAAGAAAGTAATAAAAATGAACGGAGATCGCGACGCTAGCGGCCATTGGTGGGCCGCTAACGGTCATTGGTGGGCCGCTAACGCAGCTCAAGTGCGTGTCGCTAGCGCAGTTGGCGTGTGGATTTCAGGATTGCCGGAAAGTATTGAAAATGAACGAAGATCGCGACGCTAGCGGCCATTGGTGGGCCGCTAACAATCATTGGTGGGCCGCTAACGAAAAACGAACGCCATTGGTGGGCCGCTAACGAAAAATGACCCACTTTGGCTGCCCGCTAACGAAAAATGAACGCTAGCGGCCATTGGTGGGCCGCTAACGGTCATTGATGGGCCGCTAACGAAAAATGAACGCCATTGATGGGCCGCTAACGAAAAATGGCGCACTTTTGCTGCCCGCTAACGAAAAATGAAAGCTAGTGGCAATTGGTGGGCCGCTAACGGTCATTGGTGGGCCGCTAACGCAGCAAAGTGAGTGTCGCTAGCGCAGTTGGCGTGTGGATTCCAGGATTGCCGGAAAGTATTGAAAATGAACGAAGATCGCGACGCTAGCGGCCATTGGTGGGCCGCTAACGGTTATTGGTGGGCCGCTAACGCAGCCCAAGTGCGTGTCGCTAGCGCAGTTGGCGTGTGGATTCCAGGATTGCAAGAAAGTAATAAAAATGATCGGAGATCGCGACGCTAGCGGCCATTGGTGAGCCGCTAACGGTCATTGGTGGGCAGGTAACGCAGCCCGAGTGCGTGTCGCTAGCGCAGTTGGCGTGTGGATTCCAGGATTGCAAGAAAGTAATAAAAATGAACGGAGATCGCGACGCTAGCGGCCATTGGTGGGCCGCTAACGGTCATTGGTGGGCCGCTAACGCAGCTCAAGTGCGTGTCGCTAGCGCAGTTGGCGTGTGGATTCCAGGATTGCCGGAAAGTATTGAAAATGAACGAAGATCGCGACGCTAGCGGCCATTGGTGGGCCGCTAACAATCATTGGTGGGCCGCTAACGAAAAACGAACGCCATTGGTGGGCCGCTAACGAAAAATGACCCACTTTGGCTGCCCGCTAACGAAAAATGAACGCTAGCGGCCATTGGTGGGCCGCTAACGGTCATTGGTGAGCCGCTAACGCAGCAAAGTGAGTGTCGCTAGCGCAGTTGGCGTGTGGATTCCAGGATTGCAAGAAAGTAATAAAAATGAACGGAGATCGCGACGCTAGCGGTCATTGGTGGGCCGCTAACGGTCATTGATGGGCCGCTAACGCAGCAAAGTGAGTGTCGCTAGCGCAGTTGGCGTGTGGATTCCAGGATTGCAAGAGAGTAATAAAAATGAACGGAGATCGCGACGCTAGCGGTCATTGGTGGGCCGCTAACGGTCATTGATGGGCCGCTAACGCAGCCCAAGTGCGTGTCGCTAGCGCAGTTGGCGTGTGGATTCCAGGATTGCATAAAAGTAATAAAAATGAACGGAAATCGCGACGCTAGCGGCCATTGGTGGGCCGCTAACGGTCATTGGTGGGCCGCTAACGAAAAACGAACGCCATTGGTGGGCCGCTAACGAAAAATGACCCACTTTGGCTGCCCGCTAACGAAAAATGAACGCTAGCGGCCATTGGTGGGCCGCTAACGGTCATTGATGGGCCGCTAACGAAAAATGAACGCCATTGGTGGGCCGCTAACGAAAAATGGCGCACTTTTGCTGCCCGCTAACGAAAAATGAAAGCTTGTGGCAATTGGTGGGCCGCTAACGGTCATTGGTGGGCCGCTAACGCAGCAAAGTGAGTGTCGCTAGCGCAGTTGGCGTGTGGATTCCAGGATTGCCGGAAAGTATTGAAAATGAACGAAGATCGCGACGCTAGCGGCCATTGGTGGGCCGCTAACGGTTATTGGTGGGCCGCTAACGCAGCCCAAGTGCGTGTCGCTAGCGCAGTTGGCGTGTGGATTCCAGGATTGCAAGAAAGTAATAAAAATGATCGGAGATCGCGACGCTAGCGGCCATTGGTGAGCCGCTAACGGTCATTGGTGGGCAGGTAACGCAGCCCGAGTGCGTGTCGCTAGCGCAGTTGGCGTGTGGATTCCAGGATTGCAGGAAAGTAATAAAAATGAACGGAGATCGCGACGCTAGCGGCCATTGGTGGGCCGCTAACGGTCATTGGTGGGCCGCTAACGCAGCTCAAGTGCGTGTCGCTAGCGCAGTTGGCGTGTGGATTCCAGGATTGCCGGAAAGTATTGAAAATGAACGAAGATCGCGACGCTAGCGGCCATTGGTGGGCCGCTAACGGTCATTGGTGGGCCGCTTACGAAAAACGAACGCCATTGGTGGGCCGCTAACGAAAAATGACCCACTTTGGCTGCCCGCTAACGAAAAATGAACGCTAGCGGCCATTGGTGGGCCGCTAACGGTCATTGGTGAGCCGCTAACGCAGCAAAGTGAGTGTCGCTAGCGCAGTTGGCGTGTGGATTCCAGGATTGCAAGAAAGTAATAAAAATGAACGGAGATCGCGACGCTAGCGGTCATTGGTGGGCCGCTAACGGTCATTGATGGGCCGCTAACGCAGCCCAAGTGCGTGTCGCTAGCGCAGTTGGCGTGTGGATTCCAGGATTGCATAAAAGTAATAAAAATGAACGGAGATCGCGACGCTAGCGGCCATTGGTGGGCCGCTAACGGTCATTGGTGGGCCGCTAACGAAAAACGAACGCCATTGGTGGGCCGCTAACGAAAAATGACCCACTTTGGCTGCCCGCTAACGAAAAATGAACGCTAGCGGCCATTGGTGGGCCGCTAACGGTCATTGATGGGCCGCTAACGAAAAATGAACGCCATTGGTGGGCCGCTAACGGAAAATGGCGCACTTTTGCTGCCCGCTAACGAAAAATGAAAGCTAGTGGCAATTGGTGGGCCGCTAACGGTCATTGGTGGGCCGCTAACGCAGCAAAGTGAGTGTCGCTAGCGCAGTTGGCGTGTGGATTCCAGGATTGCCGGAAAGTATTGAAAATGAACGAAGATCGCGACGCTAGCGGCCATTGGTGGGCCGCTAACGGTTATTGGTGGGCCGCTAACGCAGCACAAGTGCGTGTCGCTAGCGCAGTTGGCGTGTGGATTCCAGGATTGCGAGAAAGTAATAAAAATGATCGGAGATCGCGACGCTAGCGGCCATTGGTGAGCCGCTAACGGTCATTGGTGGGCAGGTAACGCAGCCCGAGTGCGTGGCGCTAGCGCAGTTGGCGTGTGGATTCCAGGATTGCAGGAAAGTAATAAAAATGAACGGAGATCGCGACGCTAGCGGCCATTGGTGGGCCGCTAACGGTCATTGGTGGGCCGCTAACGCAGCTCAAGTGCGTGTCGCTAGCGCAGTTGGCGTGTGGATTCCAGGATTGCCGGAAAGTATTGAAAATGAACGAAGATCGCGACGCTAGCGGCCATTGGTGGGCCGCTAACGGTCATTGGTGGGCCGCTTACGAAAAACGAACGCCATTGGTTGGCCGCTAACGAAAAATGACCCACTTTGGCTGCCCGCTAACGAAAAATGAACGCTAGCGGCCATTGGTGGGCCGCTAACGGTCATTGGTGAGCCGCTAACGCAGCAAAGTGAGTGTCGCTAGCGCAGTTGGCGTGTGGATTCCAGGATTGCAAGAAAGTAATAAAAATGAACGGAGATCGCGACGCTAGCGGTCATTGGTGGGCCGCTAACGGTCATTGATGGGCCGCTAACGCAGCCCAAGTGCGTGTCGCTAGCGCAGTTGGCGTGTGGATTCCAGGATTGCATAAAAGTAATAAAAATGAACGGAGATCGCGACGCTAGCGGCCATTGGTGGGCCGCTAACGGTCATTGGTGGGCCGCTAACGAAAAACGAACGCAATTGGTGGGCCGCTAACGAAAAATGACCCACTTTGGCTGCCCGCTAACGAAAAATGAACGCTAGCGGCCATTGGTGGGCCGCTAACGGTCATTGGTGAGCTGCTAACGCAGCAAAGTGAGTGTCGCTAGCGCAGTTGGCGTGTGGATTCCAGGATTGCAAGAAAGTAATAAAAATGAACGGAGATCGCGACGCTAGCGGCCATTGGTGGGCCGCTAACGGTCATTGGTGGGCCGCTAACGCAGCCCAAGTGCGTGTCGCTAGCGCAGTTAGCGTGTGGATTCCAGGATTGCATAAAAGTAATAAAAATGAACGGAGATCGCGACGCTAGCGGCCATTGGTGGGCCGCTAACGGTCATTGGTGGGCCGCTAACGAAAAACGAACGCCATTGGTGGGCCGCTAACGAAAAATGACCCACTTTGGCTGCCCGCTAACGAAAAATGAACGCTAGCGGCCATTGGTGGGCCGCTAACGGTCATTGGTGAGCTGCTAACGCAGCAAAGTGAGTGTCGCTAGCGCAGTTGGCGTGTGGATTCCAGGATTGCAAGAAAGTAATAAAAATTAACAAAGATCGCGACGTTAGCGGCCATTGGTGGGCCGCTAACGGTTATTGGTGGGCCGCTAACGCAGCCCAAGTGCGTGTCGCTAGCGCAGTTGGCGTGTGGATTCCAGGATTGCAGGAAAGTAATAAAAATGAACGGAGATCGCGACGCTAGCGGCCATTGGTGGGCCGCTAACGGTCATTGGTGGGCCGCTAACGCAGCTCAAGTGCGTGTCGCTAGCGCAGTTGGCGTGTGGATTCCAGGATTGCCGGAAAGTATTGAAAATGAACGAAGATCGCGACGCTAGCGGCCATTGGTGGGCCGCTAACGGTCATTGGTGGTTCGCTAACGCAGCCCAAGTGCGTGTCGCTAGCGCAGTTAGCGTGTGGATTCCAGGATTGCATAAAAGTAATAAAAATGAACATAGATCGCGACGCTAGCGGCCATTGGTGGGCCGCTAACGGTCATTGGTGGGCCGCTAACGAAAAACGAACGCCATTGGTGGGCCGCTAACGAAAAATGACCCACTTTGGCTGCCCGCTAACGAAAAATGAACGCTAGCGGCCATTGGTGGGCCGCTAACGGTCATTGGTGAGCCGCTAACGCAGCAAAGTGAGTGTCGCTAGCGCAGTTGGCGTGTGGATTCCAGGATTGCAAGAAAGTAATAAAAATGAACGGAGATCGCGACGCTAGCGGTCATTGGTGGGCCGCTAACGGTCATTGATGGGCCGCTAACGCAGCCCAAGTGCGTGTCGCTAGCGCAGTTGGCGTGTGGATTCCAGGATTGCATAAAAGTAATAAAAATGAACGGAGATCGCGACGCTAGCGGCCATTGGTGGGCCGCTAACGGTCATTGGTGGGCCGCTAACGAAAAACGAACGCCATTGGTGGGCCGCTAACGAAAAATGACCCACTTTGGCTGCCCGCTAACGAAAAATGAACGCTAGCGGCCATTGGTGGGCCGCTAACGGTCATTGGTGAGCTGCTAACGCAGCAAAGTGAGTGTCGCTAGCGCAGTTGGCGTGTGGATTCCAGGATTGCAAGAAAGTAATAAAAATGAACGGAGATCGCGACGCTAGCGGCCATTGGTGGGCCGCTAACGGTCATTGGTGGGCCGCTAACGCAGCCCAAGTGCGTGTCGCTAGCGCAGTTAGCGTGTGGATTCCAGGATTGCATAAAAGTAATAAAAATGAACGGAGATCGCGACGCTAGCGGCCATTGGTGGGCCGCTAACGGTCATTGGTGGGCCGCTAACGAAAAACGAACGCCATTGGTGGGCCGCTAACGAAAAATGACCCACTTTGGCTGCCCGCTAACGAAAAATGAACGCTAGCGGCCATTGGTGGGCCGCTAACGGTCATTGGAGAGCCGCTAACGCAGCAAAGTGAGTGTCGCTAGCGCAGTTGGCGTGTGGATTCCAGGATTGCAAGAAAGTAATAAAAATGATCGGAGATCGCGACGCTAGCGGCCATTGGTGAGCCGCTAACGGTCATTGGTGAGCTGCTAACGCAGCAAAGTGAGTGTCGCTAGCGCAGTTGGCGTGTGGATTCCAGGATTGCAAGAAAGTAATAAAAATGAACGGAGATCGCGACGCTAGCGGCCATTGGTGGGCCGCTAACGGTCATTGGTGGGCCGCTAACGCAGCCCAAGTGCGTGTCGCTAGCGCAGTTAGCGTGTGGATTTAAGGATTGCATAAAAGTAATAAAAATGAACGGAGATCGCGACGCTAGCGGCCATTGGTGGGCCGCTAACGGTCATTGGTGGGCCGCTAACGAAAAACGAACGCCATTGGTGGGCCGCTAACGAAAAATGACCCACTTTGGCTGCCCGCTAACGAAAAATGAACGCTAGCGGCCATTGGTGGGCCGCTAAAGGTCATTGATGGGCCGCTAACGAAAAATGAACGCCATTGGTGGACCGCTAACGAAAAATGGCGCACTTTTGCTGCCCGCTAACGAAAAATGAAAGCTAGTGGCAATTGGTGGGCCGCTAACGCAGCAAAGTGAGTGTCGCTGCGCAGTTGGCGTGTGGACTCCAGGATTGCAAGAAAGTAATAAAAATTAACAAAGATCGCGACGTTAGCGGCCATTGGTGTGCCGCTAACGGTTATTGGTGGGCCGCTAACGCAGCCCAAGTGCGTGTCGCTAGCGCAGTTGGCGTGTGGATTCCAGGATTGCAAGAAAGTAATAAAAATGATCGGAGATCGCGACGCTAGCGGCCATTGGTGAGCCGCTAACGGTCATTGGTGGGCCGCTAATGAAAAACGAACGCCATTGGTGGGCCGCTTACGAAAAATGACCCACTTTGGCTGCTCGCTAACGAAAAATGAACGCTAGCGGCCATTGGTGGGCCGCTAACGGTCATTGGTGAGCTGCTAACGCAGCAAAGTGAGTGTCGCTAGCGCAGTTGGCGTGTGGATTCCAGGATTGCAAGAAAGTAATAAAAATGAACGGAGATCGCGACGCTAGCGGCCATTGGTGGGCCGCTAACGGTCATTGGTGGGCCGCTAACGCAGCTCAAGTGCGTGTCGCTAGCGCAGTTGGCGTGTGGATTCCAGGATTGCCGGAAAGTATTGAAAATGAACGAAGATCGCGACGCTAGCGGCCATTGGTGGGCCGCTAACGGTCATTGGTGGGCAGGTAACGCAGCCCGAGTGCGTGTCGCTAGCGCAGTTGGCGTGTGGATTCCAGGATTGCAAGAAAGTAATAAAAATGAACGGAGATCGCGACGCTAGCGGCCATTGGTGGGCCGCTAACGGTCATTGGTGGGCCGCTAACGAAAAACGAACGCCATTGGTGGGCCGCTAACGAAAAATGACCCACTTTGGCTGCCCGCTAACGAAAAATGAACGCTAGCGGCCATTGGTGGGCCGCTAACGGTCATTGGTGAGCTGCTAACGCAGCAAAGTGAGTGTCGCTAGCGCAGTTGGCGTGTGGATTCCAGGATTGCAAGAAAGTAATAAAAATGAACGGAGATCGTGACGCTAGCGGTCATTGGTGGGCCGCTAACGACGGTCATCGATGAGCCGCTAACGCAGCCCAAGTGCGTGTCGCTAGCGCAGTTGGCGTGTGGATTCCAGGATTGCATAAAAGTAATAAAAATGAACGGAGATCGCGACGCTAGCGGCCATTGGTGGGCCGCTAACGGTCATTGGTGGGCCGCTAACGAAAAATGACCCACTTTGGCTGCCCGCTAACGAAAAATGAACGCTAGCGGCCATTGGTGGGCCGCTAACGGTCATTGATGGGCCGCTAACGAAAAATGAACGCCATTGGTGGACCGCTAACGAAAAATGGCGCACTTTTGCTGCCCGCTAACGAAAAATGAAAGCTAGTGGCAATTGGTGGGCCGCTAACGGTCATTGGTGGGCCGCTAACGGTCATTGCTGGGCCGCTAACGCAGCAAAGTGAGTGTCGCTAGCGCAGTTGGCGTGTGGATTCCAGGATTGCAAGAAAGTATTAAAAATGAACGAAGATCGCGACGCTAGCGGCCATTGGTGGGCCGCTAACGGTCATTGGTGGGCCGCTAACGCAGCAAAGTGAGTGTCGCTAGCGCAGTTGGCGTGTGGACTTTAGGATTGCAAGAAAGTAATAAAAATAACAAAGATCGCGACGTTAGCGGCCATTGGTGGGCCGCTAACGGTATTGGTGGGCCGCTAACGCAGCCCAAGTGCGTGTCGCTAGCGCAGTTGGCGTGTGGATTCCAGGATTGCAAGAAAGTAATAAAAATGATCGGAGATCGCGACGCTAGCGGCCATTGGTGAGCCGCTAACGGTCATTGGTGGGCAGGTAACGCAGCCCGAGTGCGTGTCGCTAGCGCAGTTGGCGTGTGGATTCCAGGATTGCAAGAAAGTAATAAAAATGAACGGAGATCGCGACGCTAGCGGCCATTGGTGGGCCGCTAACGGTCATTTGTGGGCCGCTAACGCAGCTCAAGTGCGTGTCGCTAGCGCAGTTGGCGTGTGGATTCCAGGATTGCCGGAAAGTATTGAAAATGAACGAAGATCGCGACGCTAGCGGCCATTGGTGGGCCGCTAACGGTCATTGGTGGTTCGCTAACGCAGCCCAAGTGCGTGTCGCTAGCGCAGTTAGCGTGTGGATTCCAGGATTGCATAAAAGTAATAAAAATGAACGGAGATCGCGACGCTAGCGGCCATTGGTGGGCCGCTAACGGTCATTGGTGGGCCGCTAACGAAAAACGAACGCCATTGGTGGGCCGCTAACGAAAAATAACCCACTTTGGCTGCCCGCTAACGAAAAATGAACGCTAGCGGCCATTGGTGGGCCGCTAACGGTCATTGGTGAGCCGCTAACGCAGCAAAGTGAGTGTCGCTAGCGCAGTTGGCGTGTGGATTCCAGGATTGCAAGAAAGTAATAAAAATGAACGGAGATCGCGACGCTAACGGTGATTGGTGGGCCGCTAACGGTCATTGATGGGCCGCTAACGCAGCCCAAGTGCGTGTCGCTAGCGCAGTTGGCGTGTGGATTCCAGGATTGCATAAAAGTAATAAAAATGAACGGAGATCGCGACGCTAGCGGCCATTGGTGGGCCGCTAACGGTCATTGGTGGGCCGCTAACGAAAAACGAACGCCATTGGTGGGCCGCTAACGAAAAATGACCCACTTTGGCTGCCCGCTAACGAAAAATGAACGCTAGCGGCCATTGGTGGGCCGCTAACGGTCATTGATGGGCCGCTAACGAAAAATGAACGCCATTGGTGGGCCGCTAACGAAAAATGGCGCACTTTTGCTGCCCGCTAACGAAAAATGAAAGCTAGTGGCAATTGGTGGGCCGCTAACGCAGCAAAGTGAGTGTCGCTAGCGCAGTTGGCGTGTGGACTCCAGGATTGCAAGAAAGTAATAAAAATTAACAAAGATCGCGACGTTAGCGGCCATTGGTGGGCCGCTAACGGTTGTTGGTGGGCCGCTAACGCAGCCCAAGTGCGTGTCGCTAGCGCAGTTGGCGTGTGGATTCCAGGATTGCAAGAAAGTAATAAAAATGATTTGAGATCGCGACGCTAGCGGCCATTGGTGGGCCGCTAACGGTCATTGGTGGGCCGCTAACGCAGCAAAGTGAGTGTCGCTAGCGCAGTTGGCGTGTGGACTCCAGGATTGCAAGAAAGTAATAAAAATTAACAAAGATCGCGACGTTAGCGGCCATTGGTGGGCCGCTAACGGTTATTGGTGGGCCGCTAACGCAGCCCAAGTGCGTGTCGCTAGCGCAGTTGGCGTGTGGATTCCAGGATTGCAAGAAAGTAATAAAAATGATCGGAGATCGCGACGCTAGCGGCCATTGGTGAGCCGCTAACGGTCATTGGTGGGCAGGTAACGCAGCCCGAGTGCGTGTCGCTAGCGCAGTTGGCGTGTGGATTCCAGGATTGCAAGAAAGTAATAAAAATGAACGGAGATCGCGACGCTAGCGGCCATTGGTGGGCCGCTAACGGTCATTTGTGGGCCGCTAACGCAGCTCAAGTGCGTGTCGCTAGCGCAGTTGGCGTGTGGATTCCAGGATTGCCGGAAAGTATTGAAAATGAACGAAGATCGCGACGCTAGCGGCCATTGGTGGGCCGCTAACGGTCATTGGTGGTTCGCTAACGCAGCCCAAGTGCGTGTCGCTAGCGCAGTTAGCGTGTGGATTCCAGGATTGGATAAAAGTAATAAAAATGAACGGAGATCGCGACGCTAGCGGCCATTGGTGGGCCGCTAACGGTCATTGGTGGGCCGCTAACGAAAAACGAACGCCATTGGTGGGCCGCTAACGAAAAATGACCCACTTTGGCTGCCCGCTAACGAAAAATGAACGCTAGCGGCCATTGGTGGGCCGCTAACGGTCATTGGTGAGCCGCTAACGCAGCAAAGTGAGTGTCGCTAGCGCAGTTGGCGTGTGGATTCCAGGATTGCAAGAAAGTAATAAAAATGAACGGAGATCGCGACGCTAGCGGTCATTGGTGGGCCGCTAACGGTCATTGATGGGCCGCTAACGCAGCCCAAGTGCGTGTCGCTAGCGCAGTTGGCGTGTGGATTCCAGGATTGCATAAAAGTAATAAAAATGAACAGAGATCGCGACGCTAGCGGCCATTGGTGGGCCGCTAACGGTCATTGGTGGGCCGCTAACGAAAAACGAACGCCATTGGTGGGCCGCTAACGAAAAATGACCCACTTTGGCTGCCCGCTAACGAAAAATGAACGCTAGCGGCCATTGGTGGGCCGCTAACGGTCATTGATGGGCCGCTAACGAAAAATGAACGCCATTGGTGGGCCGCTAACGAAAAATGGCGCACTTTTGCTGCCCGCTAACGAAAAATGAAAGCTAGTGGCAATTGGTGGGCCGCTAACGCAGCAAAGTGAGTGTCGCTAGCGCAGTTGGCGTGTGGACTCCAGGATTGCAAGAAAGTAATAAAAATTAACAAAGATCGCGACGTTAGCGGCCATTGGTATGCCGCTAACGGTTATTGGTGGGCCGCTAACGCAGCCCAAGTGCGTGTCGCTAGCGCAGTTGGCGTGTGGATTCCAGGATTGCAAGAAAGTAATCAAAATGATCGGAGATCGCGACGCTAGCGGCCATTGGTGGGCCGCTAACGGTCATTGGTGAGCTGCTAACGCAGCAAAGTGAGTGTCGCTAGCGCAGTTGGCGTGTGGATTCCAGGATTGCAAGAAAGTAATAAAAATTAACAAAGATCGCGACGTTAGCGGCCATTGGTGGGCCGCTAACGGTTATTGGTGGGCCGCTAACGCAGCCCAAGTGCGTGTCGCTAGCGAAGTTGGCGTGTGGATTCCAGGATTGCAAGAAATTAATAAAAATGAACGGAGATCGCGACGCTAGCGGCCATTGGTGGGCCGCTAACGGTCATTGGTGGGCCGCTAACGCAGCTCAAATGCGTGTCGCTAGCGCAGTTGGCGTGTGGATTCCAGGATTGCCGGAAAGTATTGAAAATGAACGAAGATCGCGACGCTAGCGGCCATTGGTGGGCCGCTAACGGTCATTGGTGGTTCGCTAACGCAGCCCAAGTGCGTGTCGCTAGCGCAGTTAGCGTGTGGATTCCAGGATTGCATAAAAGTAATAAAAATGAACGGAGATCGCGACGCTAGCGGCCATTGGTGGGCCGCTAACGGTCATTGATGGGCCGCTAACGAAAAATGAACGCCATTGGTGGGCCGCTAACGAAAAATGGCGCACTTTTGCTGCCCGCTAACGAAAAATGAAAGCTAGTGGCAATTGGTGGGCCGCTAACGGTCATTGGTGGGCCGCTAACGCAGCAAAGTGAGTGTCGCTAGCGCAGTTGGCGTGTGGATTCCAGGATTGCCGGAAAGTATTGAAAATGAACAAAGATCGCGACGCTAGCGGCCATTGGTGGGCCGCTAACGGTTATTGGTGGGCCGCTAACGCAGCCCAAGTGCGTGTCGCTAGCGCAGTTGGCGTGTGGATTCCAGGATTGCAAGAAAGTAATAAAAATGATCGGAGATCGCGACGCTAGCGGCCATTGGTGAGCCGCTAACGGTCATTGGTGGGCAGGTAACGCAGCCCGAGTGCGTGTCGCTAGCGCAGTTGGCGTGTGGATTCCAGGATTGCAAGAAAGTAATAAAAATGAACGGAGATCGCGACGCTAGCGGCCATTGGTGGGCCGCTAACGGTCATTGGTGGGCCGCTAACGCAGCTCAAGTGCGTGTCGCTAGCGCAGTTGGCGTGTGGATTCCAGGATTGCCGGAAAGTATTGAAAATGAACGAAGATCGCGACGCTAGCGGCCATTGGTGGGCCGCTAACAATCATTGGTGGGCCGCTAACGAAAAACGAACGCCATTGGTGGGCCGCTAACGAAAAATGACCCACTTTGGCTGCCCGCTAACGAAAAATGAACGCTAGCGGCCATTGGTGGGCCGCTAACGGTCATTGGTGAGCCGCTAACGCAGCAAAGTGAGTGTCGCTAGCGCAGTTGGCGTGTGGATTCCAGGATTGCAAGAAAGTAATAAAAATGAACGGAGATCGCGACGCTAGCGGTCATTGGTGGGCCGCTAACGGTCATTGATGGGCCGCTAACGCAGCAAAGTGAGTGTCGCTAGCGCAGTTGGCGTGTGGATTCCAGGATTGCAAGAAAGTAATAAAAATGAACGGAGATCGCGACGCTAGCGGTCATTGGTGGGCCGCTAACGGTCATTGATGGGCCGCTAACGCAGCCCAAGTGCGTGTCGCTAGCGCAGTTGGCGTGTGGATTCCAGGATTGCATAAAAGTAATAAAAATGAACGGAAATCGCGACGCTAGCGGCCATTGGTGGGCCGCTAACGGTCATTGGTGGGCCGCTAACGAAAAACGAACGCCATTGGTGGGCCGCTAACGAAAAATGACCCACTTTGGCTGCCCGCTAACGAAAAATGAACGCTAGCGGCCATTGGTGGGCCGCTAACGGTCATTGATGGGCCGCTAACGAAAAATGACCCACTTTGGCTGCCCGCTAACGAAAAATGAACGCTAGCGGCCATTGGTGGGCCGCTAACGGTCATTGATGGGCCGCTAACGAAAAATGAACGCCATTGATGGGCCGCTAACGAAAAATGGCGCACTTTTGCTGCCCGCTAACGAAAAATGAAAGCTAGTGGCAATTGGTGGGCCGCTAACGGTCATTGGTGGGCCGCTAACGCAGCAAAGTGAGTGTCGCTAGCGCAGTTGGCGTGTGGATTCCAGGATTGCCGGAAAGTATTGAAAATGAACGAAGATCGCGACGCTAGCGGCCATTGGTGGGCCGCTAACGGTTATTGGTGGGCCGCTAACGCAGCCCAAGTGCGTGTCGCTAGCGCAGTTGGCGTGTGGATTCCAGGATTGCAAGAAAGTAATAAAAATGATCGGAGATCGCGACGCTAGCGGCCATTGGTGAGCCGCTAACGGTCATTGGTGGGCAGGTAACGCAGCCCGAGTGCGTGTCGCTAGCGCAGTTGGCGTGTGGATTCCAGGATTGCAAGAAAGTAATAAAAATGAACGGAGATCGCGACGCTAGCGGCCATTGGTGGGCCGCTAACGGTCATTGGTGGGCCGCTAACGCAGCTCAAGTGCGTGTCGCTAGCGCAGTTGGCGTGTGGATTTCAGGATTGCCGGAAAGTATTGAAAATGAACGAAGATCGCGACGCTAGCGGCCATTGGTGGGCCGCTAACAATCATTGGTGGGCCGCTAACGAAAAACGAACGCCATTGGTGGGCCGCTAACGAAAAATGACCCACTTTGGCTGCCCGCTAACGAAAAATGAACGCTAGCGGCCATTGGTGGGCCGCTAACGGTCATTGATGGGCCGCTAACGAAAAATGAACGCCATTGATGGGCCGCTAACGAAAAATGGCGCACTTTTGCTGCCCGCTAACGAAAAATGAAAGCTAGTGGCAATTGGTGGGCCGCTAACGGTCATTGGTGGGCCGCTAACGCAGCAAAGTGAGTGTCGCTAGCGCAGTTGGCGTGTGGATTCCAGGATTGCCGGAAAGTATTGAAAATGAACGAAGATCGCGACGCTAGCGGCCATTGGTGGGCCGCTAACGGTTATTGGTGGGCCGCTAACGCAGCCCAAGTGCGTGTCGCTAGCGCAGTTGGCGTGTGGATTCCAGGATTGCAAGAAAGTAATAAAAATGATCGGAGATCGCGACGCTAGCGGCCATTGGTGAGCCGCTAACGGTCATTGGTGGGCAGGTAACGCAGCCCGAGTGCGTGTCGCTAGCGCAGTTGGCGTGTGGATTCCAGGATTGCAAGAAAGTAATAAAAATGAACGGAGATCGCGACGCTAGCGGCCATTGGTGGGCCGCTAACGGTCATTGGTGGGCCGCTAACGCAGCTCAAGTGCGTGTCGCTAGCGCAGTTGGCGTGTGGATTCCAGGATTGCCGGAAAGTATTGAAAATGAACGAAGATCGCGACGCTAGCGGCCATTGGTGGGCCGCTAACAATCATTGGTGGGCCGCTAACGAAAAACGAACGCCATTGGTGGGCCGCTAACGAAAAATGACCCACTTTGGCTGCCCGCTAACGAAAAATGAACGCTAGCGGCCATTGGTGGGCCGCTAACGGTCATTGGTGAGCCGCTAACGCAGCAAAGTGAGTGTCGCTAGCGCAGTTGGCGTGTGGATTCCAGGATTGCAAGAAAGTAATAAAAATGAACGGAGATCGCGACGCTAGCGGTCATTGGTGGGCCGCTAACGGTCATTGATGGGCCGCTAACGCAGCAAAGTGAGTGTCGCTAGCGCAGTTGGCGTGTGGATTCCAGGATTGCAAGAGAGTAATAAAAATGAACGGAGATCGCGACGCTAGCGGTCATTGGTGGGCCGCTAACGGTCATTGATGGGCCGCTAACGCAGCCCAAGTGCGTGTCGCTAGCGCAGTTGGCGTGTGGATTCCAGGATTGCATAAAAGTAATAAAAATGAACGGAAATCGCGACGCTAGCGGCCATTGGTGGGCCGCTAACGGTCATTGGTGGGCCGCTAACGAAAAACGAACGCCATTGGTGGGCCGCTAACGAAAAATGACCCACTTTGGCTGCCCGCTAACGAAAAATGAACGCTAGCGGCCATTGGTGGGCCGCTAACGGTCATTGATGGGCCGCTAACGAAAAATGAACGCCATTGGTGGGCCGCTAACGAAAAATGGCGCACTTTTGCTGCCCGCTAACGAAAAATGAAAGCTTGTGGCAATTGGTGGGCCGCTAACGGTCATTGGTGGGCCGCTAACGCAGCAAAGTGAGTGTCGCTAGCGCAGTTGGCGTGTGGATTCCAGGATTGCCGGAAAGTATTGAAAATGAACGAAGATCGCGACGCTAGCGGCCATTGGTGGGCCGCTAACGGTTATTGGTGGGCCGCTAACGCAGCCCAAGTGCGTGTCGCTAGCGCAGTTGGCGTGTGGATTCCAGGATTGCAAGAAAGTAATAAAAATGATCGGAGATCGCGACGCTAGCGGCCATTGGTGAGCCGCTAACGGTCATTGGTGGGCAGGTAACGCAGCCCGAGTGCGTGTCGCTAGCGCAGTTGGCGTGTGGATTCCAGGATTGCAGGAAAGTAATAAAAATGAACGGAGATCGCGACGCTAGCGGCCATTGGTGGGCCGCTAACGGTCATTGGTGGGCCGCTAACGCAGCTCAAGTGCGTGTCGCTAGCGCAGTTGGCGTGTGGATTCCAGGATTGCCGGAAAGTATTGAAAATGAACGAAGATCGCGACGCTAGCGGCCATTGGTGGGCCGCTAACGGTCATTGGTGGGCCGCTTACGAAAAACGAACGCCATTGGTGGGCCGCTAACGAAAAATGACCCACTTTGGCTGCCCGCTAACGAAAAATGAACGCTAGCGGCCATTGGTGGGCCGCTAACGGTCATTGGTGAGCCGCTAACGCAGCAAAGTGAGTGTCGCTAGCGCAGTTGGCGTGTGGATTCCAGGATTGCAAGAAAGTAATAAAAATGAACGGAGATCGCGACGCTAGCGGTCATTGGTGGGCCGCTAACGGTCATTGATGGGCCGCTAACGCAGCCCAAGTGCGTGTCGCTAGCGCAGTTGGCGTGTGGATTCCAGGATTGCATAAAAGTAATAAAAATGAACGGAGATCGCGACGCTAGCGGCCATTGGTGGGCCGCTAACGGTCATTGGTGGGCCGCTAACGAAAAACGAACGCCATTGGTGGGCCGCTAACGAAAAATGACCCACTTTGGCTGCCCGCTAACGAAAAATGAACGCTAGCGGCCATTGGTGGGCCGCTAACGGTCATTGATGGGCCGCTAACGAAAAACGAACGCCATTGGTGGGCCGCTAACGAAAAATGGCGCACTTTTGCTGCCCGCTAACGAAAAATGAAAGCTAGTGGCAATTGGTGGGCCGCTAACGGTCATTGGTGGGCCGCTAACGCAGCAAAGTGAGTGTCGCTAGCGCAGTTGGCGTGTGGATTCCAGGATTGCCGGAAAGTATTGAAAATGAACGAAGATCGCGACGCTAGCGGCCATTGGTGGGCCGCTAACGGTTATTGGTGGGCCGCTAACGCAGCACAAGTGCGTGTCGCTAGCGCAGTTGGCGTGTGGATTCCAGGATTGCGAGAAAGTAATAAAAATGATCGGAGATCGCGACGCTAGCGGCCATTGGTGAGCCGCTAACGGTCATTGGTGGGCAGGTAACGCAGCCCGAGTGCGTGGCGCTAGCGCAGTTGGCGTGTGGATTCCAGGATTGCAGGAAAGTAATAAAAATGAACGGAGATCGCGACGCTAGCGGCCATTGGTGGGCCGCTAACGGTCATTGGTGGGCCGCTAACGCAGCTCAAGTGCGTGTCGCTAGCGCAGTTGGCGTGTGGATTCCAGGATTGCCGGAAAGTATTGAAAATGAACGAAGATCGCGACGCTAGCGGCCATTGGTGGGCCGCTAACGGTCATTGGTGGGCCGCTTACGAAAAACGAACGCCATTGGTTGGCCGCTAACGAAAAATGACCCACTTTGGCTGCCCGCTAACGAAAAATGAACGCTAGCGGCCATTGGTGGGCCGCTAACGGTCATTGGTGAGCCGCTAACGCAGCAAAGTGAGTGTCGCTAGCGCAGTTGGCGTGTGGATTCCAGGATTGCAAGAAAGTAATAAAAATGAACGGAGATCGCGACGCTAGCGGTCATTGGTGGGCCGCTAACGGTCATTGATGGGCCGCTAACGCAGCCCAAGTGCGTGTCGCTAGCGCAGTTGGCGTGTGGATTCCAGGATTGCATAAAAGTAATAAAAATGAACGGAGATCGCGACGCTAGCGGCCATTGGTGGGCCGCTAACGGTCATTGGTGGGCCGCTAACGAAAAACGAACGCAATTGGTGGGCCGCTAACGAAAAATGACCCACTTTGGCTGCCCGCTAACGAAAAATGAACGCTAGCGGCCATTGGTGGGCCGCTAACGGTCATTGGTGAGCTGCTAACGCAGCAAAGTGAGTGTCGCTAGCGCAGTTGGCGTGTGGATTCCAGGATTGCAAGAAAGTAATAAAAATGAACGGAGATCGCGACGCTAGCGGCCATTGGTGGGCCGCTAACGGTCATTGGTGGGCCGCTAACGCAGCCCAAGTGCGTGTCGCTAGCGCAGTTAGCGTGTGGATTCCAGGATTGCATAAAAGTAATAAAAATGAACGGAGATCGCGACGCTAGCGGCCATTGGTGGGCCGCTAACGGTCATTGGTGGGCCGCTAACGAAAAACGAACGCCATTGGTGGGCCGCTAACGAAAAATGACCCACTTTGGCTGCCCGCTAACGAAAAATGAACGCTAGCGGCCATTGGTGGGCCGCTAACGGTCATTGGTGAGCTGCTAACGCAGCAAAGTGAGTGTCGCTAGCGCAGTTGGCGTGTGGATTCCAGGATTGCAAGAAAGTAATAAAAATTAACAAAGATCGCGACGTTAGCGGCCATTGGTGGGCCGCTAACGGTTATTGGTGGGCCGCTAACGCAGCCCAAGTGCGTGTCGCTAGCGCAGTTGGCGTGTGGATTCCAGGATTGCAAGAAAGTAATAAAAATGAACGGAGATCGCGACGCTAGCGGCCATTGGTGGGCCGCTAACGGTCATTGGTGGGCCGCTAACGCAGCTCAAGTGCGTGTCGCTAGCGCAGTTGGCGTGTGGATTCCAGGATTGCCGGAAAGTATTGAAAATGAACGAAGATCGCGACGCTAGCGGCCATTGGTGGGCCGCTAACGGTCATTGGTGGTTCGCTAACGCAGCCCAAGTGCGTGTCGCTAGCGCAGTTAGCGTGTGGATTCCAGGATTGCATAAAAGTAATAAAAATGAACATAGATCGCGACGCTAGCGGCCATTGGTGGGCCGCTAACGGTCATTGGTGGGCCGCTAACGAAAAACGAACGCCATTGGTGGGCCGCTAACGAAAAATGACCCACTTTGGCTGCCCGCTAACGAAAAATGAACGCTAGCGGCCATTGGTGGGCCGCTAACGGTCATTGGTGAGCCGCTAACGCAGCAAAGTGAGTGTCGCTAGCGCAGTTGGCGTGTGGATTCCAGGATTGCAAGAAAGTAATAAAAATGAACGGAGATCGCGACGCTAGCGGTCATTGGTGGGCCGCTAACGGTCATTGATGGGCCGCTAACGCAGCCCAAGTGCGTGTCGCTAGCGCAGTTGGCGTGTGGATTCCAGGATTGCATAAAAGTAATAAAAATGAACGGAGATCGCGACGCTAGCGGCCATTGGTGGGCCGCTAACGGTCATTGGTGGGCCGCTAACGAAAAACGAACGCCATTGGTGGGCCGCTAACGAAAAATGACCCACTTTGGCTGCCCGCTAACGAAAAATGAACGCTAGCGGCCATTGGTGGGCCGCTAACGGTCATTGATGGGCCGCTAACGAAAAATGAACGCCATTGGTGGGCCGCTAACGAAAAATGGCGCACTTTTGCTGCCCGCTAACGAAAAATGAAAGCTAGTGGCAATTGGTGGGCCGCTAACGGTCATTGGTGGGCCGCTAACGCAGCAAAGTGAGTGTCGCTAGCGCAGTTGGCGTGTGGATTCCAGGATTGCCGGAAAGTATTGAAAATGAACGAAGATCGCGACGCTAGCGGCCATTGGTGGGCCGCTAACGGTTATTGGTGGGCCGCTAACGCAGCCCAAGTGCGTGTCGCTAGCGCAGTTGGCGTGTGGATTCCAGGATTGCAAGAAAGTAATAAAAATGAACGGAGATCGCGACGCTAGCGGCCATTGGTGGGCCGCTAACGGTCATTGGTGGGCCGCTAACGCAGCTCAAGTGCGTGTCGCTAGCGCAGTTGGCGTGTGGATTCCAGGATTGCCGGAAAGTATTGAAAATGAACGAAGATCGCGACGCTAGCGGCCATTGGTGGGCCGCTAACAATCATTGGTGGGCCGCTAACGAAAAACGAACGCCATTGGTGGGCCGCTAACGAAAAATGACCCACTTTGGCTGCCCGCTAACGAAAAATGAACGCTAGCGGCCATTGGTGGGCCGCTAACGGTCATTGGTGAGCCGCTAACGCAGCAAAGTGAGTGTCGCTAGCGCAGTTGGCGTGTGGATTCCAGGATTGCAAGAAAGTAATAAAAATGAACGGAGATCGCGACGCTAGCGGCCATTGGTGGGCCGCTAACGGTCATTGATGGGCCGCTAACGCAGCCCAAGTGCGTGTCGCTAGCGCAGTTGGCGTGTGGATTCCAGGATCGCATAAAAGTAATAAAAATGAACGGAGATCGCGACGCTAGCGGCCATTGGTGGGCCGCTAACGGTCATTGGTGGGCCGCTAACGAAAAACGAACGCCATTGGTGGGCCGCTAACGAAAAATGACCCACTTTGGCTGCCCGCTAACGAAAAATGAACGCTAGCGGCCATTGGTGGGCCGCTAACGGTCATTGGTGAGCTGCTAACGCAGCAAAGTGAGTGTCGCTAGCGCAGTTGGCGTGTGGATTCCAGGATTGCAAGAAAGTAATAAAAATGAACGGAGATCGCGACGCTAGCGGCCATTGGTGGGCCGCTAACGGTCATTGGTGGGCCGCTAACGCAGCCCAAGTGCGTGTCGCTAGCGCAGTTAGCGTGTGGATTCCAGGATTGCATAAAAGTAATAAAAATGAACGGAGATCGCGACGCTAGCGGCCATTGGTGGGCCGCTAACGGTCATTGGTGGGCCGCTAACGAAAAACGAACGCCATTGGTGGGCCGCTAACGAAGAATGACCCACTTTGGCTGCCCGCTAACGAAAAATGAACGCTAGCGGCCATTGGTGGGCCGCTAACGGTCATTGGTGAGCCGCTAACGCAGCAAAGTGAGTGTCGCTAGCGCAGTTGGCGTGTGGATTCCAGGATTGCAAGAAAGTAATAAAAATGAACGGAGATCGCGACGCTAGCGGTCATTGGTGGGCCGCTAACGAAAAATGACCCACTTTGGCTGCCCGCTAACGAAAAATAAACGCTAGCGGCCATTGGTGGGCCGCTAACGGTCATTGGTGAGCTGCTAACGCAGCAAAGTGAGTGTCGCTAGCGCAGTTGGCGTGTGGATTCCAGGATTGCAAGAAAGTAATAAAAATGAACGGAGATCGCGACGCTAGCGGCCATTGGTGGGCCGCTAACGGTCATTATTGGGCCGCTAACGCAGCCCAAGTGCGTGTCGCTAGCGCAGTTAGCGTGTGGATTCCAGGATTGCATAAAAGTAATAAAAATGAACGGAGATCGCGACGCTAGCGGCCATTGGTAGGCCGCTAACGGTCATGGGTGGGCCGCTAACGAAAAACGAACGCCATTGTTGGGCCGCTAACAAAAAATGACCCACTTTGGCTGCCCGCTAACGAAAAATGAACGCTAGCGGCCATTGGTGGGCCGCTAACGGTCATTGGTGAGCCGCTAACGCAGCAAAGTGAGTGTCGCTAGCGCAGTTGGCGTGTGGATTCCAGGATTGCAAGAAAGTAATAAAAATGATCGGAGATCGTGACGCTAGCGGCCATTGGTGAGCCGCTAACGGTCATTGGTGGGCCGCTAACGCAGCAAAGTGAGTGCCGCTAGCGCAGTTGGCGTGTGGATTCCAGGATTGCCGGAAAGTATTGAAAATGAACGAAGATCGCGACGCTAGCGGCCATTGGTGGGCCGCTAACGGTCATTGGTGGTTCGCTAACGCAGCCCAAGTGCGTGTCGCTAGCGCAGTTAGCGTGTGGATTCCAGGATTGCATAAAAGTAATAAAAATGAACGGAGATCGCGACGCTAGCGGCCATTGGTGGGCCGCTAACGGTCATTGGTGGGCCGCTAACGAAAAACGAACGCCATTGGTGGGCCGCTAACGAAAAATGACCCACTTTGGCTGCCCGCTAACGAAAAATGAACGCTAGCGGCCATTGGTGGGCCGCTAACGGTCATTGGTGAGCTGCTAACGCAGCAAAGTGAGTGTCGCTAGAGCAGTTGGCGTGTGGATTCCAGGATTGCAAGAAAGTAATAAAAATGAACGGAGATCGCGACGCTAGCGGTCATTGGTGGGCCGCTAACGGTCATTGATGGGCCGCTAACGCAGCCCAAGTGCGTGTCGCTAGCGCAGTTGGCGTGTGGATTCCAGGATTGCATAAAAGTAATAAAAATGAACGGAGATCGCGACGCTAGCGGCCATTGGTGGGCCGCTAACGGTCATTGGTGGGCCGCTAACGAAAAACGAACGCCATTGGTGAGCCGCTAACGAAAAATGACCCACTTTGGCTGCCCGCTAACGAAAAATGAACGCTAGCGGCCATTGGTGGGCCGCTAACGGTCATTGATGGGCCGCTAACGAAAAATGAACGCCATTGGTGGATCGCTAACGAAAAATGGCGCACTTTTGCTGCCCGCTAACGAAAAATGAAAGCTAGTGGCAATTGGTGGGCCGCTAACGGTCATTGGTGGGCCGCTAACGGTCATTGGTGGGCCGCTAACGCAGCAAAGTGAGTGTCGCTAGCGCAGTTGGCGTGTGGATTCCAGGATTGCAAGAAAGTATTAAAAATGAACGAAGATCGCGACGCTAGCGGCCATTGGTGGGCCGCTAACGAAAAATGAACGCCATTGGTGGGCCGCTAACGAAAAATGACCCACTTTGGCTGCCCGCTAACGAAAAATGAACGCTAGCGGCCATTGGTGGGCCGCTAACGGTCATTGGTGGGCCGCTAACGCAGCAAAGTGAGTGTCGCTAGCGCAGTTGGCGTGTGGACTCCAGGATTGCAAGAAAGTAATAAAAATTAACAAAGATCGCGACGTTAGCGGCCATTGGTGGGCCGCTAACGGTTATTGGTGGGCCGCTAACGCAGCCCAAGTGCGTGTCGCTAGCGCAGTTGGCGTGTGGATTCCAGGATTGCAAGAAAGTAATAAAAATGATCGGAGATCGCGACGCTAGCGGCCATTGGTGAGCCGCTAACGGTCATTGGTGGGCAGGTAACGCAGCCCGAGTGCGTGTCGCTAGCGCAGTTGGCGTGTGGATTCCAGGATTGCAAGAAAGTAATAAAAATGAACGGAGATCGCGACGCTAGCGGCCATTGGTGGGCCGCTAACGGTCATTGGTGGGCCGCTAACGCAGCCCAAGTGCGTGTCGCTAGCGCAGTTGGCGTGTGGATTCCAGGATTACCGGAAAGTATTGAAAATGAACGAAGATCGCGACGCTAGCGGCCATTGGTGGGCCGCTAACGGTCATTGGTGGTTCGCTAACGCAGCCCAAGTGCGTGTCGCTAGCGCAGTTAGCGTGTGGATTCCAGGATTGCATAAAAGTAATAAAAATGAACGGAGATCGCGACGCTAGCGGCCATTGGTGGGCCGCTAACGGTCATTGGTGGGCCGCTAACGAAAAACGAACGCCATTGGTGGGCCGCTAACGAAAAATGACCCACTTTGGCTGCCCGCTAACGAAAAATGAACGCTAGCGGCCATTGGTGGGCCGCTAACGGTCAGTGGTGAGCCGCTAACGCAGCAAAGTGAGTGTCGCTAGCGCAGTTGGCGTGTGGATTCCAGGATTGCAAGAAAGTAATAAAAATGAACGGAGATCGCGACGCTAGCGGTCATTGGTGGGCCGCTAACGGTCATTGATGGGCCGCTAACGCAGCCCAAGTGCGTGTCGCTAGCGCAGTTGGCGTGTGGATTCCAGGATTGCATAAAAGTAATAAAAATGAACGGAGATCGCGACGCTAGCGGCCATTGGTGGGCCGCTAACGGTCATTGGTGAGCCGCTAACGCAGCAAAGTGAGTGTCGCTAGCGCAGTTGGCGTGTGGATTCCAGGATTGCAAGAAAGTAATAAAAATGAACGGAGATCGCGACGCTAGCGGTCATTGGTGGGCCGCTAACGGTCATTGATGGGCCGCTAACGCAGCCCAAGTGCGTGTCGCTAGCGCAGTTGGCGTGTGGATTCCAGGATTGCATAAAAGTAATAAAAATGAACGGAGATCGCGACGCTAGCGGCCATTGGTGGGCCGCTAACGGTCATTGGTGGGCCGCTAACGCAGCCCAAGTGCGTGTCGCTAGCGCAGTTGGCGTGTGGATTCCAGGATTGCCGGAAAGTATTAAAAATGAACGAAGATCGCGACGCTAGCGGCCATTGGTGGGCCGCTAACGGTCATTGGTGGGCAGGTAACGCAGCCCGAGTGCGTGTCGCTAGCGCAGTTGGCGTGTGGATTCCAGGATTGCAAGAAAGTAATAAAAATGAACGGAGATCGCGACGCTAGCGGCCATTGGTGGGCCACTAACGGTCATTGGTGGGCCGCTAACGCAGCTAAAGTGCGTGTCGCTAGCGCAGTTGGCGTGTGGATTCCAGGATTGCCGGAAAGTATTGAAAATGAACGAAGATCGCGACGCTAGCGGCCATTGGTGGGCCGCTAACGGTCATTGGTGGTTCGCTAACGCAGCCCAAGTGCGTGTCGCTAGCGCAGTTAGCGTGTGGATTCCAGGATTGCATAAAAGTAATAAAAATGAACGGAGATCGCGACGCTAGCGGCCATTGGTGGGCCGCTAACGGTCATTGGTGGGCCGCTAACGAAAAACGAACGCCATTGGTGGGCTGCTAACGAAAAACGAACGCCATTGGTGGGCCGCTAACGAAAAATGACCCACTTTGGCTGCTCGCTAACGAAAAATGAACGCTAGCGGCCATTGGTGGGCCGCTAACGGTCATTGATGGGCCGCTAACGAAAAATGAACGCCATTGGTGGACCGCTAACGAAAAATGGCGCACTTTTGCTGCCCGCTAACGAAAAATGAAAGCTAGTGGCAATTGGTGGGCCGCTAACGCAGCAAAGTGAGTGTCGCTAGCGCAGTTGGCGTGTGGACTCCAGGATTGCAAGAAAGTAATAAAAATTAACAAAGATCGCGACGTTAGCGGCCATTGGTGGGCCGCTAACGGTTATTGGTGGGCCGCTAACGCAGCCCAAGTGCGTGTCGCTAGCGCAGTTGGCGTGTGGATTCCAGGATTGCAAGAAAGTAATAAAAATGATCGGAGATCGCGACGCTAGCGGCCATTGGTGAGCCGCTAACGGTCATTGGTGGGCAGGTAACGCAGCCCGAGTGCGTGTCGCTAGCGCAGTTGGCGTGTGGATTCCAGGATTGCAAGAAAGTAATAAAAATGAACGGAGATCGCGACGCTAGCGGTCATTGGTGGGCCGCTAACGGTCATTGATGGGCCGCTAACGCAGCCCAAGTGCGTGTCGCTAGCGCAGTTGGCGTGTGGATTCCAGGATTGCATAAAAGTAATAAAAATTAACGGAGATCGCGACGCTAGCGGCCATTGGTGGGCCGCTAACGGTCATTGGTGGGCCGCTAACGAAAAACGAACGCCATTGGTGGGCCGCTAACGAAAAATGACCCACTTTGGCTGCCCGCTAACGAAAAATGAACGCTAGCGGCCATTGGTGGGCCGCTAACGGTCATTGGTGAGCCGCTAACGCAGCTCAAGTGCGTGTCGCTAGCGCAGTTGGCGTGTGGATTCCAGGATTGCCGGAAAGTATTGAAAATGAACGAAGATCGCGACGCTAGCGGCCATTGGTGGGCCGCTAACGGTCATTGGTGGTTCGCTAACGCAGCCCAAGTGCGTGTCGCTAGCGCAGTTAGCGTGTGGATTCCAGGATTGCATAAAAGTAATAAAAATGAACATAGATCGCGACGCTAGCGGCCATTGGTGGGCCGCTAACGGTCATTGGTGGGCCGCTAACGAAAAACGAACGCCATTGGTGGGCCGCTAACGAAAAATGACCCACTTTGGCTGCCCGCTAACGAAAAATGAACGCTAGCGGCCATTGGTGGGCCGCTAACGGTCATTGGTGAGCCGCTAACGCAGCAAAGTGAGTGTCGCTAGCGCAGTTGGCGTGTGGATTCCAGGATTGCAAGAAAGTAATAAAAATGAACGGAGATCGCGACGCTAGCGGTCATTGGTGGGCCGCTAACGGTCATTGATGGGCCGCTAACGCAGCCCAAGTGCGTGTCGCTAGCGCAGTTGGCGTGTGGATTCCAGGAGTGCATAAAAGTAATAAAAATGAACGGAGATCGCGACGCTAGCGGCCATTGGTGGGCCGCTAACGGTCATTGGTGGGCCGCTAACGAAAAACGAACGCCATTGGTGGGCCGCTAACGAAAAATGACCCACTTTGGCTGCCCGCTAACGAAAAATGAACGCTAGCGGCCATTGGTGGGCCGCTAACGGTCATTGATGGGCCGCTAACGAAAAATGAACGCCATTGGTGGGCCGCTAACGAAAAATGGCGCACTTTTGCTGCCCGCTAACGAAAAATGAAAGCTAGTGGCAATTGGTGGGCCGCTAACGGTCATTGGTGGGCCGCTAACGCAGCAAAGTGAGTGTCGCTAGCGCAGTTGGCGTGTGGATTCCAGGATTGCCGGAAAGTATTGAAAATGAACGAAGATCGCGACGCTAGCGGCCATTGGTGGGCCGCTAACGGTTATTGGTGGGCCGCTAACGCAGCCCAAGTGCGTGTCGCTAGCGCAGTTGGCGTGTGGATTCCAGGATTGCAAGAAAGTAATAAAAATGATCGGAGATCGCGACGCTAGCGGCCATTGGTGAGCCGCTAACGGTCATTGGTGGGCAGGTAACGCAGCCCGAGTGCGTGTCGCTAGCGCAGTTGGCGTGTGGATTCCAGGATTGCAAGAAAGTAATAAAAATGAACGGAGATCGCGACGCTAGCGGCCATTGGTGGGCCGCTAACGGTCATTGGTGGGCCGCTAACGCAGCTCAAGTGCGTGTCGCTAGCGCAGTTGGCGTGTGGATTCCAGGATTGCCGGAAAGTATTGAAAATGAACGAAGATCGCGACGCTAGCGGCCATTGGTGGGCCGCTAACAATCATTGGTGGGCCGCTAACGAAAAACGAACGCCATTGGTGGGCCGCTAACGAAAAATGACCCACTTTGGCTGCCCGCTAACGAAAAATGAACGCTAGCGGCCATTGGTGGGCCGCTAACGGGCATTGGTGAGCCGCTAACGCAGCAAAGTGAGTGTCGCTAGCGCAGTTGGCGTGTGGATTCCAGGATTGCAAGAAAGTAATAAAAATGAACGGAGATCGCGACGCTAGCGGTCATTGGTGGGCCGCTAACGGTCATTGATGGGCCGCTAACGCAGCCCAAGTGCGTGTCGCTAGCGCAGTTGGCGTGTGGATTCCAGGATCGCATAAAAGTAATAAAAATGAACGGAGATCGCGACGCTAGCGGCCATTGGTGGGCCGCTAACGGTCATTGGTGGGCCGCTAACGAAAAACGAACGCCATTGGTGGGCCGCTAACGAAAAATGACCCACTTTGGCTGCCCGCTAACGAAAAATGAACGCTAGCGGCCATTGGTGGGCCGCTAACGGTCATTGGTGAGCTGCTAACGCAGCAAAGTGAGTGTCGCTAGCGCAGTTGGCGTGTGGATTCCAGGATTGCAAGAAAGTAATAAAAATGAACGGAGATCGCGACGCTAGCGGCCATTGGTGGGCCGCTAACGGTCATTGGTGGGCCGCTAACGCAGCCCAAGTGCGTGTCGCTAGCGCAGTTAGCGTGTGGATTCCAGGATTGCATAAAAGTAATAAAAATGAACGGAGATCGCGACGCTAGCGGCCATTGGTGGGCCGCTAACGGTCATTGGTGGGCCGCTAACGAAAAACGAACGCCATTGGTGGGCCGCTAACGAAGAATGACCCACTTTGGCTGCCCGCTAACGAAAAATGAACGCTAGCGGCCATTGGTGGGCCGCTAACGGTCATTGGTGAGCCGCTAACGCAGCAAAGTGAGTGTCGCTAGCGCAGTTGGCGTGTGGATTCCAGGATTGCAAGAAAGTAATAAAAATGAACGGAGATCGCGACGCTAGCGGTCATTGGTGGGCCGCTAACGAAAAATGACCCACTTTGGCTGCCCGCTAACGAAAAATGAACGCTAGCGGCCATTGGTGGGCCGCTAACGGTCATTGGTGAGCTGCTAACGCAGCAAAGTGAGTGTCGCTAGCGCAGTTGGCGTGTGGATTCCAGGATTGCAAGAAAGTAATAAAAATGAACGGAGATCGCGACGCTAGCGGCCATTGGTGGGCCGCTAACGGTCATTATTGGGCCGCTAACGCAGCCCAAGTGCGTGTCGCTAGCGCAGTTAGCGTGTGGATTCCAGGATTGCATAAAAGTAATAAAAATGAACGGAGATCGCGACGCTAGCGGCCATTGGTAGGCCGCTAACGGTCATGGGTGGGCCGCTAACGAAAAACGAACGCCATTGTTGGGCCGCTAACAAAAAATGACCCACTTTGGCTGCCCGCTAACGAAAAATGAACGCTAGCGGCCATTGGTGGGCCGCTAACGGTCATTGGTGAGCCGCTAACGCAGCAAAGTGAGTGTCGCTAGCGCAGTTGGCGTGTGGATTCCAGGATTGCAAGAAAGTAATAAAAATGATCGGAGATCGTGACGCTAGCGGCCATTGGTGAGCCGCTAACGGTCATTGGTGGGCCGCTAACGCAGCAAAGTGAGTGCCGCTAGCGCAGTTGGCGTGTGGATTCCAGGATTGCCGGAAAGTATTGAAAATGAACGAAGATCGCGACGCTAGCGGCCATTGGTGGGCCGCTAACGGTCATTGGTGGTTCGCTAACGCAGCCCAAGTGCGTGTCGCTAGCGCAGTTAGCGTGTGGATTCCAGGATTGCATAAAAGTAATAAAAATGAACGGAGATCGCGACGCTAGCGGCCATTGGTGGGCCGCTAACGGTCATTGGTGGGCCGCTAACGAAAAACGAACGCCATTGGTGGGCCGCTAACGAAAAATGACCCACTTTGGCTGCCCGCTAACGAAAAATGAACGCTAGCGGCCATTGGTGGGCCGCTAACGGTCATTGGTGAGCTGCTAACGCAGCAAAGTGAGTGTCGCTAGAGCAGTTGGCGTGTGGATTCCAGGATTGCAAGAAAGTAATAAAAATGAACGGAGATCGCGACGCTAGCGGTCATTGGTGGGCCGCTAACGGTCATTGATGGGCCGCTAACGCAGCCCAAGTGCGTGTCGCTAGCGCAGTTGGCGTGTGGATTCCAGGATTGCATAAAAGTAATAAAAATGAACGGAGATCGCGACGCTAGCGGCCATTGGTGAGCCGCTAACGGTCATTGGTGGGCCGCTAACGAAAAACGAACGCCATTGGTGAGCCGCTAACGAAAAATGACCCACTTTGGCTGCCCGCTAACGAAAAATTAACGCTAGCGGCCATTGGTGGGCCGCTAACGGTCATTGATGGGCCGCTAACGAAAAATGAACGCCATTGGTGGATCGCTAACGAAAAATGGCGCACTTTTGCTGCCCGCTAACGAAAAATGAAAGCTAGTGGCAATTGGTGGGCCGCTAACGGTCATTGGTGGGCCGCTAACGGTCATTGGTGGGCCGCTAACGCAGCAAAGTGAGTGTCGCTAGCGCAGTTGGCGTGTGGATTCCAGGATTGCAAGAAAGTATTAAAAATGAACGAAGATCGCGACGCTAGCGGCCATTGGTGGGCCGCTAACGAAAAATGAACGCCATTGGTGGGCCGCTAACGAAAAATGACCCACTTTGGCTGCCCGCTAACGAAAAATGAACGCTAGCGGCCATTGGTGGGCCGCTAACGGTCATTGGTGGGCCGCTAACGCAGCAAAGTGAGTGTCGCTAGCGCAGTTGGCGTGTGGACTCCAGGATTGCAAGAAAGTAATAAAAATTAACAAAGATCGCGACGTTAGCGGCCATTGGTGGGCCGCTAACGGTTATTGGTGGGCCGCTAACGCAGCCCAAGTGCGTGTCGCTAGCGCAGTTGGCGTGTGGATTCCAGGATTGCAAGAAAGTAATAAAAATGATCGGAGATCGCGACGCTAGCGGCCATTGGTGAGCCGCTAACGGTCATTGGTGGGCAGGTAACGCAGCCCGAGTGCGTGTCGCTAGCGCAGTTGGCGTGTGGATTCCAGGATTGCAAGAAAGTAATAAAAATGAACGGAGATCGCGACGCTAGCGGCCATTGGTGGGCCGCTAACGGTCATTGGTGGGCCGCTAACGCAGCTCAAGTGCGTGTCGCTAGCGCAGTTGGCGTGTGGATTCCAGGATTACCGGAAAGTATTGAAAATGAACGAAGATCGCGACGCTAGCGGCCATTGGTGGGCCGCTAACGGTCATTGGTGGTTCGCTAACGCAGCCCAAGTGCGTGTCGCTAGCGCAGTTAGCGTGTGGATTCCAGGATTGCATAAAAGTAATAAAAATGAACGGAGATCGCGACGCTTGCGGCCATTGGTGGGCCGCTAACGGTCATTGGTGGGCCGCTAACGAAAAACGAACGCCATTGGTGGGCCGCTAACGAAAAATGACCCACTTTGGCTGCCCGCTAACGAAAAATGAACGCTAGCGGCCATTGGTGGGCCGCTAACGGTCATTGGTGAGCCGCTAACGCAGCAAAGTGAGTGTCGCTAGCGCAGTTGGCGTGTGGATTCCAGGATTGCAAGAAAGTAATAAAAATGAACGGAGATCGCGACGCTAGCGGTCATTGGTGGGCCGCTAACGGTCATTGATGGGCCGCTAACGCAGCCCAAGTGCGTGTCGCTAGCGCAGTTGGCGTGTGGATTCCAGGATTGCATAAAAGTAATAAAAATGAACGGAGATCGCGACGCTAGCGGCCATTGGTGGGCCGCTAACGGTCATTGGTGGGCCGCTAACGCAGCAAAGTGAGTGTCGCTAGCGCAGTTGGCGTGTGGATTCCAGGATTGCAAGAAAGTAATAAAAATGAACGGAGATCGCGACGCTAGCGGTCATTGGTGGGCCGCTAACGGTCATTGATGGGCCGCTAACGCAGCCCAAGTGCGTGTCGCTAGCGCAGTTGGCGTGTGGATTCCAGGATTGCATAAAAGTAATAAAAATGAACGGAGATCGCGACGCTAGCGGCCATTGGTGGGCCGCTAACGGTCATTGGTGGGCCGCTAACGCAGCTCAAGTGCGTGTCGCTAGCGCAGTTGGCGTGTGGATTCCAGGATTGCCGGAAAGTATTAAAAATGAACGAAGATCGCGACGCTAGCGGCCATTGGTGGGCCGCTAACGGTCATTGGTGGGCAGGTAACGCAGCCCGAGTGCGTGTCGCTAGCGCAGTTGGCGTGTGGATTCCAGGATTGCAAGAAAGTAATAAAAATGAACGGAGATCGCGACGCTAGCGGCCATTGGTGGGCCACTAACGGTCATTGGTGGGCCGCTAACGCAGCTAAAGTGCGTGTCGCTAGCGCAGTTGGCGTGTGGATTCCAGGATTGCCGGAAAGTATTGAAAATGAACGAAGATCGCGACGCTAGCGGCCATTGGTGGGCCGCTAACGGTCATTGGTGGTTCGCTAACGCAGCCCAAGTGCGTGTCGCTAGCGCAGTTAGCGTGTGGATTCCAGGATTGCATAAAAGTAATAAAAATGAACGGAGATCGCGACGCTAGCGGCCATTGGTGGGCCGCTAACGGTCATTGGTGGGCCGCTAACGAAAAACGAACGCCATTGGTGGGCTGCTAACGAAAAACGAACGCCATTGGTGGGCCGCTAACGAAAAATGACCCACTTTGGCTGCTCGCTAACGAAAAATGAACGCTAGCGGCCATTGGTGGGCCGCTAACGGTCATTGATGGGCCGCTAACGAAAAATGAACGCCATTGGTGGACCGCTAACGAAAAATGGCGCACTTTTGCTGCCCGCTAACGAAAAATGAAAGCTAGTGGCAATTGGTGGGCCGCTAACGCAGCAAAGTGAGTGTCGCTAGCGCAGTTGGCGTGTGGACTCCAGGATTGCAAGAAAGTAATAAAAATTAACAAAGATCGCGACGTTAGCGGCCATTGGTGGGCCGCTAACGGTTATTGGTGGGCCGCTAACGCAGCCCAAGTGCGTGTCGCTAGCGCAGTTGGCGTGTGGATTCCAGGATTGCAAGAAAGTAATAAAAATGATCGGAGATCGCGACGCTAGCGGCCATTGGTGAGCCGCTAACGGTCATTGGTGGGCAGGTAACGCAGCCCGAGTGCGTGTCGCTAGCGCAGTTGGCGTGTGGATTCCAGGATTGCAAGAAAGTAATAAAAATGAACGGAGATCGCGACGCTAGCGGTCATTGGTGGGCCGCTAACGGTCATTGATGGGCCGCTAACGCAGCCCAAGTGCGTGTCGCTAGCGCAGTTGGCGTGTGGATTCCAGGATTGCATAAAAGTAATAAAAATTAACGGAGATCGCGACGCTAGCGGCCATTGGTGGGCCGCTAACGGTCATTGGTGGGCCGCTAACGAAAAATGACCCACTTTGGCTGCCCGCTAACGAAAAATGAACGCTAGCGGCCATTGGTGGGCCGCTAACGGTCATTGGTGAGCTGCTAACGCAGCAAAGTGAGTGTCGCTAGCGCAGTTGGCGTGTGGATTCCAGGATTGCAAGAAAGTAATAAAAATGAACGGAGATCGCGACGCTAGCGGCCATTGGTGGGCCGCTAACGGTCATTGGTGGGCCGCTAACGCAGCCCAAGTGCGTGTCGCTAGCGCAGTTAGCGTGTGGATTCCAGGATTGCATAAAAGTAATAAAAATGAACGGAGATCGCGACGCTAGCGGCCATTGGTGGGCCGCTAACGGTCATTGGTGGGCCGCTAACGAAAAACGAACGCCATTGGTGGGCCGCTAACGAAAAATGACCCACTTTGGCTGCCCGCTAACGAAAAATGAACGCTAGCGGCCATTGGTGGGCCGCTAACGGTCATTGGTGAGCCGCTAACGCAGCAAAGTGAGTGTCGCTAGCGCAGTTGGTGTGTGGATTCCAGGATTGCAAGAAAGATTTTTTTACGGTACGACCGTCATGGCAGGCGGTTCGACATCCGAAGATTCAAACAGAACTTGCGATAAAAAGTGTAAATTTTGTGCTAAATTTACTGCCGTTAGTGATGTGAAGTGTTTGGGACTTGGATGTGATGTAACTGTATATGTCAAGTGTTTGGATGCTATCTCAAGGGTTGTTTTGGTTGATAAAGAATCATTTCGATGCCGCAACTGCTGTGGTGGTGGACAAGGTCAGATAGCCACTCCTGTGAATGCTTCAGTTCCACAGTCATATGAAATCTTAACTAAAGAAATTGATTGTCTAACGCGTGAAAGAGATGTTCTAACTAGGTATGTGGGAGAATTAGAATATTTAAATAAATTATTAAAAGCCAATAATAAAATAACTGCAAATACTTCGTCTTGTAAAAATTCCGATAGCTTATCGGTCGCCGATAGCGGCCGGACAAGCGGAACGTACGCGTCTGCTGCCAGACTCGGCAGTGAATCATCTTTGTTATTGGTAAGAACGGAAAAGTCAGATGTTAAAAATATCGATGTCGCAAACAATATCAAGTCCAAGATCAAGCCTTCTTCAGTCGACGCCTGCGTTGTTGGTACCAGATTAATAAGGGATTGATTGCTTATAAATTGTAATGATAGTGGTTCTAGAGATAAACTACGGAACATGTTGGATAGGAAATTTGGTGGAGAGTACAAAATAACTGAACCAAAGAAGCTAAGGCCACGAATAATTGTGTATGGTGTGGAAGACGCCTCGGCGGGAGATCCTGATTTTCTGAGCAGACTTATCACAGCCAACCGTCTGTCTTGCTCTGTAGATGATATGAAATTGGTGACAAAAATTAGATACAAAGAGACCTTCAATGTTGTACTGGAGTTGCCGCCAGATATCTTCAAGACTGTGATGCAGAGGGGGTCTGTTTACATTGGCTGGGCAAGGTGTAGAGTTGGGGAACACTTCAGTCTTGTTAAGTGTTTCAACTGTTGCAGAATCGGCCACCAAAAAAAAGATTGTCATAGTACCGTCATCGTATGTTCTTACTGTTCTGAATCTCACGATAGGAGGTCCTGTAATAGGGAGTCAATGCGTTGTACAAATTGCTCTTATATAAATGATAAGTTTAAGACTGAGTATGCAACCGATCACATCGCAAATAGTAAACAATGTTCTTACTTCTTGAATAAAATTGCAGCCATTAAATCTAGAATTAAATATGACTGATAATATTAAGGTTGCCCACTTCAACACCTGCTCCCTTTTTCCGAAGTTAGACTTATTTGCTGATTGTGTTATTCGAAACAATTATGATATTGTATGCATGACCGAAACTTGGCTTGATGAGCGCATAAGTAATGCTTCACTGAGCATACCTGATTTTCAATTGTATCGCAGAGATCGCGTGGGTAGGGGAGGTGGTGTAGGCATCTATATTCGAAGTTCTTTTGAGTGCGCTGTGGTCATGGGAGATTATGAACCTCCAGAGGGCATTGAGCATTTGTTTGTCACGATCAAGATTGGGAGACACTGCATGTTGGTCGGGGTCATCTATCGTACAGTTGCTTGTGGTCAGCGAGATTTCATAGAATACTTGGACTCTAGTCTGTCATTTATAACACCTCAAAATGACCATGTAGTGTTGATGGGAGATATAAATGAGGATCAGCTGTTGGATTCTGCGGTTGCGCGTTGTATTGAGTCTTACGATTTTGTTCAGTTGATAGACGAACCCACTCGTGTTACGGCTAACTCTCAAACTCTTTTGGATGATATTTTCACTAACAGGGATAATCTGGTGTTGGACTCTGGTGTTCTAGAACATCAGATTTCTGATCATCGTGCCGTGTACTGCTCAATTGATATTAGATACATTCGACCAAAACCAAGGCTCATTACATACAGGGATTTTAGCAGATTTTCGGTAGCTGATTTTAATGGAGATCTGTTGAGGGTGAGGTGGGAAGAAATTTTGTATATGAAAGATATTGATGAAAAAGTCAAATTCTTTGTAGAGAACATCATTTATTTGTTTGATTTACATGCTCCATTTACTTCGTCCAGAGCTAGCAAACCATTTGCTCCTTGGTTGACTCCTAACATCCGCGACATGATGAAACTGCGTGACGGTGCGCTGAGTAGGTATAAACGTACTAAAAGCGCGACTGATCTGATTTATTATAGGGATCTGCGTAATACGGTTACTGGCGCCATTAGAAGGGAAAAGTCCGCTTACCTCGACTTTTTGTCGAAGAGTCATAACAGCAGGAAATTTTGGAGAGCTATTGATAAACTTAATATTAAGCATAGAACTTCAACTGAGATTCCTATTAACTTAAGGAATGCTGATCAGATAAACAGGTATTTTTTGTCCGTATTCACTAAAAAAAATAACTGTCAGGAGACCACTCATTACTATAACATGCGAAAATACAATGAAAATGTCTCATTTCAGTTTAAAATGTGCACAGTCGAGGAGGTTATATCCATTGTAATGGGTCTGAAGTCTGCCGCAGTAGGAGTTGACAATGTAACGGCAAAAATGCTTCAATATTGTGCACACGTCGTTGCGCCATTCATAACGCATATTGTAAATACTTGTTTAGAGTCTGGATACTTTCCGAAGGCTTGGAGGAGCTCCATTGTTTTGCCGCTACCGAAGACGAAGACTCCTCAAACTTATAGTGACTTGCGTCCTATAAGCATCCTTCCAACTATGTCAAAGATTTTGGAAAAAGTGGTGTCAAAGCAGGTATACGAATATATTATTGAGCAGCGGATAATACCCGAGTCTCAGTCTGGCTTTCGCAAGGGCTTTAGTACAACCACGTTGCTTGTCGATATTGTCGATCATATTATTAAATCGCTGGACACTGGACTCGCTACGTCGGTTGTCCTGCTTGATTTTTCAAAGGCATTCGACACCTTGGATCATCAACTTTTGTGTTCCAAACTTGCATACTATGGCTTTGATGCCACGTCTTGTGCCTTCTTTCAGTCCTACTTGGATGATCAGCAACAGAAGGTTGTGGTTGAGAATTCGTCATCGTTATTTTCTCAAGTCACCTCTGGCGTCCCGCAGGGGTCGGTATTGGGTCCGTTGCTCTTTTTAATTTATGTCTCTGACATCTGGAAATCCCTAGATTTCGTTAATATACATTCATTTGCTGATGATATCCAACTACATTATTCCTTTAAACCGGAACTAGCTCGAATTGCTTCAGAACTCATTAACTATGACCTTTTAAACATAGAACATTTTTCAAAGGCACATAATCTCAGGCTAAACTCTAAAAAGTGCAACGTTATGAATTTCTCTCCTGGTTCTGTTCCTGTAGATACTGATAATTTACAACTAGTCATCCAGGGAAATGTTCTTGAGACCTCGCAGACGGCTAGGAATCTTGGCGTGATATTTGACTGCAGGCTCAGATTTGAAGAACATGTTTCTCTTTTAGTAAAGAAGTCCTATCTGGTCCTGAGACAGTTGTACAGGAATAGAAAGTTTTTAAATTTTGCATTAAGGAGGAAACTTTGCGAGACCTTGGTTCTCTCCATTCTAAATTATGGTTTACTTTTGTACTATCCATGCCTTTATCAAACGACTAAATACAGGCTCCAAAAAATTCAAAACTATTGTTGCAGGTTTGTATTATGGTCTTCGCAAACATGACAGGGTATCCAAGAAAATAAACACTCTTGGATGGCTTAAAGTGGACGACATTTTTAGGTATCACATGGGATCATTCGTCTTTAGGGTTCTGGCTACATCTTCCCCCTCTTACCTTAGGGAAAAGCTTTTATTTAGAGGCGACATGCATGGACGAACTATTAGACATGGTAGAACTTTAATGATGCCGAGATATCGCCTTGCCTCGTTTAGAAAATGTTTTTCGTACAACGCCGTCTCTGTGTATAATTCTATACCTGATAGTTTTAAGAATGCTACTCTACATTGCTTTAAAAAGCGTTATAGGTCGGACCTCGTTCGGAGAGCAGGACAGGCTTTGCACCTGGCCGGGGGCTAATTTAATTTAATATAATTTAATTTAGTTTAATTTACTGAATTTGTTGATTGGTTGCACTCAGTTATCCCTTTGTTGTTATATCTGCTTATTGTTGACAGTGTCTCAAGCTCATATTGTTTGAATGTTGTGCTTACATAATATATTTAATATTTATTTAATATTATTTAATATTTAATATTTAATGTATATTAGTAATGAGGTTGAGTGGAGTAGCGATTAGCTAGACTTCGCCTCATGCCATTGTAATATAGTATTGTATAGTATTGTACAATATATCCAATAAAGGCGCTTTATTATTATTATTATTATTATAAAGTAATAAAAATGAACGGAGATCGCGACGCTAGCGGTCATTGGTGGGCCGCTAACGGTCATTGATGGGCCGCTAACGCAGCCCAAGTGCGTGTCGCTAGCGCAGTTGGCGTGTGGATTCCAGGATTGCATAAAAGTAATAAAAATGATTTGAGATCGCGACGCTAGCGGCCATTGGTGGGCCGCTAACGGTCATTGGTGGGCCGCTAACGCAGCAAAGTGAGTGTCGCTAGCGCAGTTGGCGTGTGGACTCCAGGATTGCAAGAAAGTAATAAAAATTAACAAAGATCGCGACGTTAGCGGCCATTGGTGGGCCGCTAACGGTTATTGGTGGGCCGCTAACGCAGCCCAAGTGCGTGTCGCTAGCGCAGTTGGCGTGTGGATTCCAGGATTGCAAGAAAGTAATAAAAATGATCGGAGATCGCGACGCTAGCGGCCATTGGTGAGCCGCTAACGGTCATTGGTGGGCAGGTAACGCAGCCCGAGTGCGTGTCGCTAGCGCAGTTGGCGTGTGGATTCCAGGATTGCAAGAAAGTAATAAAAATGAACGGAGATCGCGACGCTAGCGGCCATTGGTGGGCCGCTAACGGTCATTTGTGGGCCGCTAACGCAGCTCAAGTGCGTGTCGCTAGCGCAGTTGGCGTGTGGATTCCAGGATTGCCGGAAAGTATTGAAAATGAACGAAGATCGCGACGCTAGCGGCCATTGGTGGGCCGCTAACGGTCATTGGTGGTTCGCTAACGCAGCCCAAGTGCGTGTCGCTAGCGCAGTTAGCGTGTGGATTCCAGGATTGGATAAAAGTAATAAAAATGAACGGAGATCGCGACGCTAGCGGCCATTGGTGGGCCGCTAACGGTCATTGGTGGGCCGCTAACGAAAAACGAACGCCATTGGTGGGCCGCTAACGAAAAATGACCCACTTTGGCTGCCCGCTAACGAAAAATGAACGCTAGCGGCCATTGGTGGGCCGCTAACGGTCATTGGTGAGCCGCTAACGCAGCAAAGTGAGTGTCGCTAGCGCAGTTGGCGTGTGGATTCCAGGATTGCAAGAAAGTAATAAAAATGAACGGAGATCGCGACGCTAGCGGTCATTGGTGGGCCGCTAACGGTCATTGATGGGCCGCTAACGCAGCCCAAGTGCGTGTCGCTAGCGCAGTTGGCGTGTGGATTCCAGGATTGCATAAAAGTAATAAAAATGAACAGAGATCGCGACGCTAGCGGCCATTGGTGGGCCGCTAACGGTCATTGGTGGGCCGCTAACGAAAAACGAACGCCATTGGTGGGCCGCTAACGAAAAATGACCCACTTTGGCTGCCCGCTAACGAAAAATGAACGCTAGCGGCCATTGGTGGGCCGCTAACGGTCATTGATGGGCCGCTAACGAAAAATGAACGCCATTGGTGGGCCGCTAACGAAAAATGGCGCACTTTTGCTGCCCGCTAACGAAAAATGAAAGCTAGTGGCAATTGGTGGGCCGCTAACGCAGCAAAGTGAGTGTCGCTAGCGCAGTTGGCGTGTGGACTCCAGGATTGCAAGAAAGTAATAAAAATTAACAAAGATCGCGACGTTAGCGGCCATTGGTATGCCGCTAACGGTTATTGGTGGGCCGCTAACGCAGCCCAAGTGCGTGTCGCTAGCGCAGTTGGCGTGTGGATTCCAGGATTGCAAGAAAGTAATCAAAATGATCGGAGATCGCGACGCTAGCGGCCATTGGTGGGCCGCTAACGGTCATTGGTGAGCTGCTAACGCAGCAAAGTGAGTGTCGCTAGCGCAGTTGGCGTGTGGATTCCAGGATTGCAAGAAAGTAATAAAAATTAACAAAGATCGCGACGTTAGCGGCCATTGGTGGGCCGCTAACGGTTATTGGTGGGCCGCTAACGCAGCCCAAGTGCGTGTCGCTAGCGAAGTTGGCGTGTGGATTCCAGGATTGCAAGAAATTAATAAAAATGAACGGAGATCGCGACGCTAGCGGCCATTGGTGGGCCGCTAACGGTCATTGGTGGGCCGCTAACGCAGCTCAAATGCGTGTCGCTAGCGCAGTTGGCGTGTGGATTCCAGGATTGCCGGAAAGTATTGAAAATGAACGAAGATCGCGACGCTAGCGGCCATTGGTGGGCCGCTAACGGTCATTGGTGGTTCGCTAACGCAGCCCAAGTGCGTGTCGCTAGCGCAGTTAGCGTGTGGATTCCAGGATTGCATAAAAGTAATAAAAATGAACGGAGATCGCGACGCTAGCGGCCATTGGTGGGCCGCTAACGGTCATTGATGGGCCGCTAACGAAAAATGAACGCCATTGATGGGCCGCTAACGAAAAATGGCGCACTTTTGCTGCCCGCTAACGAAAAATGAAAGCTAGTGGCAATTGGTGGGCCGCTAACGGTCTTTGGTGGGCCGCTAACGCAGCAAAGTGAGTGTCGCTAGCGCAGTTGGCGTGTGGATTCCAGGATTGCCGGAAAGTATTGAAAATGAACGAAGATCGCGACGCTAGCGGCCATTGGTGGGCCGCTAACGGTTATTGGTGGGCCGCTAACGCAGCCCAAGTGCGTGTCGCTAGCGCAGTTGGCGTGTGGATTCCAGGATTGCAAGAAAGTAATAAAAATGATCGGAGATCGCGACGCTAGCGGCCATTGGTGAGCCGCTAACGGTCATTGGTGGGCAGGTAACGCAGCCCGAGTGCGTGTCGCTAGCGCAGTTGGCGTGTGGATTCCAGGATTGCAAGAAAGTAATAAAAATGAACGGAGATCGCGACGCTAGCGGCCATTGGTGGGCCGCTAGCGGTCATTGGTGGGCCGCTAACGCAGCTCAAGTGCGTGTCGCTAGCGCAGTTGGCGTGTGGATTCCAGGATTGCCGGAAAGTATTGAAAATGAACGAAGATCGCGACGCTAGCGGCCATTGGTGGGCCGCTAACAATCATTGGTGGGCCGCTAACGAAAAACGAACGCCATTGGTGGGCCGCTAACGAAAAATGACCCACTTTGGCTGCCCGCTAACGAAAAATGAACGCTAGCGGCCATTGGTGGGCCGCTAACGGTCATTGGTGAGCCGCTAACGCAGCAAAGTGAGTGTCGCTAGCGCAGTTGGCGTGTGGATTCCAGGATTGCAAGAAAGTAATAAAAATGAACGGAGATCGCGACGCTAACGGCTATTGGTGGGCCGCTAACGGTCATTGATGGGCCGCTAACGCAGCAAAGTGAGTGTCGCTAGCGCAGTTGGCGTGTGGATTCCAGGATTGCAAGAAAGTAATAAAAATGAACGGAGATCGCGACGCTAGCGGTCATTGGTGGGCCGCTAACGGTCATTGATGGGCCGCTAACGCAGCCCAAGTGCGTGTCGCTAGCGCAGTTGGCGTGTGGATTCCAGGATTGCATAAAAGTAATAAAAATGAACGGAAATCGCGACGCTAGCGGCCATTGGTGGGCCGCTAACGGTCATTGGTGGGCCGCTAACGAAAAACGAACGCCATTGGTGGGCCGCTAACGAAAAATGACCCACTTTGGCTGCCCGCTAACGAAAAATGAACGCTAGCGGCCATTGGTGGGCCGCTAACGGTCATTGATGGGCCGCTAACGAAAAATGACCCACTTTGGCTGCCCGCTAACGAAAAATGAACGCTAGCGGCCATTGGTGGGCCGCTAACGGTCATTGATGGGCCGCTAACGAAAAATGAACGCCATTGATGGGCCGCTAACGAAAAATGGCGCACTTTTGCTGCCCGCTAACGAAAAATGAAAGCTAGTGGCAATTGGTGGGCCGCTAACGGTCATTGGTGGGCCGCTAACGCAGCAAAGTGAGTGTCGCTAGCGCAGTTGGCGTGTGGATTCCAGGATTGCCGGAAAGTATTGAAAATGAACGAAGATCGCGACGCTAGCGGCCATTGGTGGGCCGCTAACGGTTATTGGTGGGCCGCTAACGCAGCCCAAGTGCGTGTCGCTAGCGCAGTTGGCGTGTGGATTCCAGGATTGCAAGAAAGTAATAAAAATGATCGGAGATCGCGACGCTAGCGGCCATTGGTGAGCCGCTAACGGTCATTGGTGGGCAGGTAACGCAGCCCGAGTGCGTGTCGCTAGCGCAGTTGGCGTGTGGATTCCAGGATTGCAAGAAAGTAATAAAAATGAACGGAGATCGCGACGCTAGCGGCCATTGGTGGGCCGCTAACGGTCATTGGTGGGCCGCTAACGCAGCTCAAGTGCGTGTCGCTAGCGCAGTTGGCGTGTGGATTTCAGGATTGCCGGAAAGTATTGAAAATGAACGAAGATCGCGACGCTAGCGGCCATTGGTGGGCCGCTAACAATCATTGGTGGGCCGCTAACGAAAAACGAACGCCATTGGTGGGCCGCTAACGAAAAATGACCCACTTTGGCTGCCCGCTAACGAAAAATGAACGCTAGCGGCCATTGGTGGGCCGCTAACGGTCATTGATAGGCCGCTAACGAAAAATGAACGCCATTGATGGGCCGCTAACGAAAAATGGCGCACTTTTGCTGCCCGCTAACGAAAAATGAAAGCTAGTGGCAATTGGTGGGCCGCTAACGGTCATTGGTGGGCCGCTAACGCAGCAAAGTGAGTGTCGCTAGCGCAGTTGGCGTGTGGATTCCAGGATTGCCGGAAAGTATTGAAAATGAACGAAGATCGCGACGCTAGCGGCCATTGGTGGGCCGCTAACGGTTATTGGTGGGCCGCTTACGCAGCCCAAGTGCGTGTCGCTAGCGCAGTTGGCGTGTGGATTCCAGGATTGCAAGAAAGTAATAAAAATGATCGGAGATCGCGACGCTAGCGGCCATTGGTGAGCCGCTAACGGTCATTGGTGGGCAGGTAACGCAGCCCGAGTGCGTGTCGCTAGCGCAGTTGGCGTGTGGATTCCAGGATTGCAAGAAAGTAATAAAAATGAACGGAGATCGCGACGCTAGCGGCCATTGGTGGGCCGCTAACGGTCATTGGTGGGCCGCTAACGCAGCTCAAGTGCGTGTCGCTAGCGCAGTTGGCGTGTGGATTCCAGGATTGCCGGAAAGTATTGAAAATGAACGAAGATCGCGACGCTAGCGGCCATTGGTGGGCCGCTAACAATCATTGGTGGGCCGCTAACGAAAAACGAACGCCATTGGTGGGCCGCTAACGAAAAATGACCCACTTTGGCTGCCCGCTAACGAAAAATGAACGCTAGCGGCCATTGGTGGGCCGCTAACGGTCATTGGTGAGCCGCTAACGCAGCAAAGTGAGTGTCGCTAGCGCAGTTGGCGTGTGGATTCCAGGATTGCAAGAAAGTAATAAAAAGGAACGGAGATCGCGACGCTAGCGGTCATTGGTGGGCCGCTAACGGTCATTGATGGGCCGCTAACGCAGCAAAGTGAGTGTCGCTAGCGCAGTTGGCGTGTGGATTCCAGGATTGCAAGAAAGTAATAAAAATGAACGGAGATCGCGACGCTAGCGGTCATTGGTGGGCCGCTAACGGTCATTGATGGGCCGCTAACGCAGCCCAAGTGCGTGTCGCTAGCGCAGTTGGCGTGTGGATTCCAGGATTGCATAAAAGTAATAAAAATGAACGGAAATCGCGACGCTAGCGGCCATTGGTGGGCCGCTAACGGTCATTGGTGGGCCGCTAACGAAAAACGAACGCCATTGGTGGGCCGCTAACGAAAAATGACCCACTTTGGCTGCCCGCTAACGAAAAATGAACGCTAGCGGCCATTGGTGGGCCGCTAACGGTCATTGATGGGCCGCTAACGAAAAATGAACGCCATTGGTGGGCCGCTAACGAAAAATGGCGCACTTTTGCTGCCCGCTAACGAAAAATGAAAGCTTGTGGCAATTGGTGGGCCGCTAACGGTCATTGGTGGGCCGCTAACGCAGCAAAGTGAGTGTCGCTAGCGCAGTTGGCGTGTGGATTCCAGGATTGCCGGAAAGTATTGAAAATGAACGAAGATCGCGACGCTAGCGGCCATTGGTGGGCCGCTAACGGTTATTGGTGGGCCGCTAACGCAGCCCAAGTGCGTGTCGCTAGCGCAGTTGGCGTGTGGATTCCAGGATTGCAAGAAAGTAATAAAAATGATCGGAGATCGCGACGCTAGCGGCCATTGGTGAGCCGCTAACGGTCATTGGTGGGCAGGTAACGCAGCCCGAGTGCGTGTCGCTAGCGCAGTTGGCGTGTGGATTCCAGGATTGCAGGAAAGTAATAAAAATGAACGGAGATCGCGACGCTAGCGGCCATTGGTGGGCCGCTAACGGTCATTGGTGGGCCGCTAACGCAGCTCAAGTGCGTGTCGCTAGCGCAGTTGGCGTGTGGATTCCAGGATTGCCGGAAAGTATTGAAAATGAACGAAGATCGCGACGCTAGCGGCCATTGGTGGGCCGCTAACGGTCATTGGTGGGCCGCTTACGAAAAACGAACGCCATTGGTGGGCCGCTAACGAAAAATGACCCACTTTGGCTGCCCGCTAACGAAAAATGAACGCTAGCGGCCATTGGTGGGCCGCTAACGGTCATTGGTGAGCCGCTAACGCAGCAAAGTGAGTGTCGCTAGCGCAGTTGGCGTGTGGATTCCAGGATTGCAAGAAAGTAATAAAAATGAACGGAGATCGCGACGCTAGCGGTCATTGGTGGGCCGCTAACGGTCATTGATGGGCCGCTAACGCAGCCCAAGTGCGTGTCGCTAGCGCAGTTGGCGTGTGGATTCCAGGATTGCATAAAAGTAATAAAAATGAACGGAGATCGCGACGCTAGCGGCCATTGGTGGGCCGCTAACGGTCATTGGTGGGCCGCTAACGAAAAACGAACGCCATTGGTGGGCCGCTAACGAAAAATGACCCACTTTGGCTGCCCGCTAACGAAAAATGAACGCTAGCGGCCATTGGTGGGCCGCTAACGGTCATTGATGGGCCGCTAACGAAAAATGAACGCCATTGGTGGGCCGCTAACGAAAAATGGCGCACTTTTGCTGCCCGCTAACGAAAAATGAAAGCTAGTGGCAATTGGTGGGCCGCTAACGGTCATTGGTGGGCCGCTAACGCAGCAAAGTGAGTGTCGCTAGCGCAGTTGGCGTGTGGATTCCAGGATTGCCGGAAAGTATTGAAAATGAACGAAGATCGCGACGCTAGCGGCCATTGGTGGGCCGCTAACGGTTATTGGTGGGCCGCTAACGCAGCACAAGTGCGTGTCGCTAGCGCAGTTGGCGTGTGGATTCCAGGATTGCAAGAAAGTAATAAAAATGATCGGAGATCGCGACGATAGCGGCCATTGGTGAGCCGCTAACGGTCATTGGTGGGCAGGTAACGCAGCCCGAGTGCGTGGCGCTAGCGCAGTTGGCGTGTGGATTCCAGGATTGCAGGAAAGTAATAAAAATGAACGGAGATCGCGACGCTAGCGGCCATTGGTGGGCCGCTAACGGTCATTGGTGGGCCGCTAACGCAGCTCAAGTGCGTGTCGCTAGCGCAGTTGGCGTGTGGATTCCAGGATTGCCGGAAAGTATTGAAAATGAACGAAGATCGCGACGCTAGCGGCCATTGGTGGGCCGCTAACGGTCATTGGTGGGCCGCTTACGAAAAACGAACGCCATTGGTTGGCCGCTAACGAAAAATGACCCACTTTGGCTGCCCGCTAACGAAAAATGAACGCTAGCGGCCATTGGTGGGCCGCTAACGGTCATTGGTGAGCCGCTAACGCAGCAAAGTGAGTGTCGCTAGCGCAGTTGGCGTGTGGATTCCAGGATTGCAAGAAAGTAATAAAAATGAACGGAGATCGCGACGCTAGCGGTCATTGGTGGGCCGCTAACGGTCATTGATGGGCCGCTAACGCAGCCCAAGTGCGTGTCGCTAGCGCAGTTGGCGTGTGGATTCCAGGATTGCATAAAAGTAATAAAAATGAACGGAGATCGCGACGCTAGCGGCCATTGGTGGGCCGCTAACGGTCATTGGTGGGCCGCTAACGAAAAACGAACGCAATTGGTGGGCCGCTAACGAAAAATGACCCACTTTGGCTGCCCGCTAACGAAAAATGAACGCTAGCGGCCATTGGTGGGCCGCTAACGGTCATTGGTGAGCTGCTAACGCAGCAAAGTGAGTGTCGCTAGCGCAGTTGGCGTGTGGATTCCAGGATTGCAAGAAAGTAATAAAAATGAACGGAGATCGCGACGCTAGCGGCCATTGGTGGGCCGCTAACGGTCATTGGTGGGCCGCTAACGCAGCCCAAGTGCGTGTCGCTAGCGCAGTTAGCGTGTGGATTCCAGGATTGCATAAAAGTAATAAAAATGAACGGAGATCGCGACGCTAGCGGCCATTGGTGGGCCGCTAACGGTCATTGGTGGGCCGCTAACGAAAAACGAACGCCATTGGTGGGCCGCTAACGAAAAATGACCCACTTTGGCTGCCCGCTACCGAAAAAGGAACGCTAGCGGCCATTGGTGGGCCGCTAACGGTCATTGGTGAGCTGCTAACGCAGCAAAGTGAGTGTCGCTAGCGCAGTTGGCGTGTGGATTCCAGGATTGCAAGAAAGTAATAAAAATTAACAAAGATCGCGACGTTAGCGGCCATTGGTGGGCCGCTAACGGTTATTGGTGGGCCGCTAACGCAGCCCAAGTGCGTGTCGCTAGCGCAGTTGGCGTGTGGATTCCAGGATTGCAAGAAAGTAATAAAAATGAACGGAGATCGCGACGCTAGCGGCCATTGGTGGGCCGCTAACGGTCATTGGTGGGCCGCTAACGCAGCTCAAGTGCGTGTCGCTAGCGCAGTTGGCGTGTGGATTCCAGGATTGCCGGAAAGTATTGAAAATGAACGAAGATCGCGACGCTAGCGGCCATTGGTGGGCCGCTAACGGTCATTGGTGGTTCGCTAACGCAGCCCAAGTGCGTGTCGCTAGCGCAGTTAGCGTGTGGATTCCAGGATTGCATAAAAGTAATAAAAATGAACATAGATCGCGACGCTAGCGGCCATTGGTGGGCCGCTAACGGTCATTGGTGGGCCGCTAACGAAAAACGAACGCCATTGGTGGGCCGCTAACGAAAAATGACCCACTTTGGCTGCCCGCTAACGAAAAATGAACGCTAGCGGCCATTGGTGGGCCGCTAACGGTCATTGGTGAGCTGCTAACGCAGCAAAGTGAGTGTCGCTAGCGCAGTTGGCGTGTGGATTCCAGGATTGCAAGAAAGTAATAAAAATGAACGGAGATCGCGACGCTAGCGGTCATTGGTGGGCCGCTAACGGTCATTGATGGGCCGCTAACGCAGCCCAAGTGCGTGTCGCTAGCGCAGTTGGCGTGTGGATTCCAGGATTGCATAAAAGTAATAAAAATGAACGGAGATCGCGACGCTAGCGGCCATTGGTGGGCCGCTAACGGTCATTGGTGGGCCGCTAACGAAAAACGAACGCCATTGGTGGGCCGCTAACGAAAAATGACCCACTTTGGCTGCCCGCTAACGAAAAATGAACGCTAGCGGCCATTGGTGGGCCGCTAACGGTCATTGATGGGCCGCTAACGAAAAATGAACGCCATTGGTGGGCCGCTAACGAAAAATGGCGCACTTTTGCTGCCCGCTAACGAAAAATGAAAGCTAGTGGCAATTGGTGGGCCGCTAACGGTCATTGGTGGGCCGCTAACGCAGCAAAGTGAGTGTCGCTAGCGCAGTTGGCGTGTGGATTCCAGGATTGCCGGAAAGTATTGAAAATGAACGAAGATCGCGACGCTAGCGGCCATTGGTGGGCCGCTAACGGTTATTGGTGGGCCGCTAACGCAGCCCAAGTGCGTGTCGCTAGCGCAGTTGGCGTGTGGATTCCAGGATCGCATAAAAGTAATAAAAATGAACGGAGATCGCGACGCTAGCGGCCATTGGTGGGCCGCTAACGGTCATTGGTGGGCCGCTAACGAAAAACGAACGCCATTGGTGGGCCGCTAACGAAAAATGACCCACTTTGGCTGCCCGCTAACGAAAAATGAACGCTAGCGGCCATTGGTGGGCCGCTAACGGTCATTGGTGAGCTGCTAACGCAGCAAAGTGAGTGTCGCTAGCGCAGTTGGCGTGTGGATTCCAGGATTGCAAGAAAGTAATAAAAATGAACGGAGATCGCGACGCTAGCGGCCATTGGTGGGCCGCTAACGGTCATTGGTGGGCCGCTAACGCAGCCCAAGTGCGTGTCGCTAGCGCAGTTAGCGTGTGGATTCCAGGATTGCATAAAAGTAATAAAAATGAACGGAGATCGCGACGCTAGCGGCCATTGGTGGGCCGCTAACGGTCATTGGTGGGCCGCTAACGAAAAACGAACGCCATTGGTGGGCCGCTAACGAAGAATGACCCACTTTGGCTGCCCGCTAACGAAAAATGAACGCTAGCGGCCATTGGTGGGCCGCTAACGGTCATTGGTGAGCCGCTAACGCAGCAAAGTGAGTGTCGCTAGCGCAGTTGGCGTGTGGATTCCAGGATTGCAAGAAAGTAATAAAAATGAACGGAGATCGCGACGCTAGCGGTCATTGGTGGGCCGCTAACGAAAAATGACCCACTTTGGCTGCCCGCTAACGAAAAATAAACGCTAGCGGCCATTGGTGGGCCGCTAACGGTCATTGGTGAGCTGCTAACGCAGCAAAGTGAGTGTCGCTAGCGCAGTTGGCGTGTGGATTCCAGGATTGCAAGAAAGTAATAAACATGAACGGAGATCGCGACGCTAGCGGCCATTGGTGGGCCGCTAACGGTCATTATTGGGCCGCTAACGCAGCCCAAGTGCGTGTCGCTAGCGCAGTTAGCGTGTGGATTCCAGGATTGCATAAAAGTAATAAAAATGAACGGAGATCGCGACGCTAGCGGCCATTGGTAGGCCGCTAACGGTCATGGGTGGGCCGCTAACGAAAAACGAACGCCATTGTTGGGCCGCTAACAAAAAATGACCCACTTTGGCTGCCCGCTAACGAAAAATGAACGCTAGCGGCCATTGGTGGGCCGCTAACGGTCATTGGTGAGCCGCTAACGCAGCAAAGTGAGTGTCGCTAGCGCAGTTGGCGTGTGGATTCCAGGATTGCAAGAAAGTAATAAAAATGATCGGAGATCGTGACGCTAGCGGCCATTGGTGGGCCGCTAACGGTCATTGGTGGGCCGCTAACGCAGCAAAGTGAGTGCCGCTAGCGCAGTTGGCGTGTGGATTCCAGGATTGCCGGAAAGTATTGAAAATGAACGAAGATCGCGACGCTAGCGGCCATTGGTGGGCCGCTAACGGTCATTGGTGGTTCGCTAACGCAGCCCAAGTGCGTGTCGCTAGCGCAGTTAGCGTGTGGATTCCAGGATTGCATAAAAGTAATAAAAATGAACGGAGATCGCGACGCTAGCGGCCATTGGTGGGCCGCTAACGGTCATTGGTGGGCCGCTAACGAAAAACGAACGCCATTGGTGGGCCGCTAACGAAAAATGACCCACTTTGGCTGCCCGCTAACGAAAAATGAACGCTAGCGGCCATTGGTGGGCCGCTAACGGTCATTGGTGAGCTGCTAACGCAGCAAAGTGAGTGTCGCTAGAGCAGTTGGCGTGTGGATTCCAGGATTGCAAGAAAGTAATAAAAATGAACGGAGATCGCGACGCTAGCGGTCATTGGTGGGCCGCTAACGGTCATTGATGGGCCGCTAACGCAGCCCAAGTGCGTGTCGCTAGCGCAGTTGGCGTGTGGATTCCAGGATTGCATAAAAGTAATAAAAATGAACGGAGATCGCGACGCTAGCGGCCATTGGTGGGCCGCTAACGGTCATTGGTGGGCCGCTAACGAAAAACGAACGCCATTGGTGAGCCGCTAACGAAAAATGACCCACTTTGGCTGCCCGCTAACGAAAAATGAACGCTAGCGGCCATTGGTGGGCCGCTAACGGTCATTGATGGGCCGCTAACGAAAAATGAACGCCATTGGTGGATCGCTAACGAAAAATGGCGCACTTTTGCTGCCCGCTAACGAAAAATGAAAGCTAGTGGCAATTGGTGGGCCGCTAACGGTCATTGGTGGGCCGCTAACGGTCATTGGTGGGCCGCTAACGCAGCAAAGTGAGTGTCGCTAGCGCAGTTGGCGTGTGGATTCCAGGATTGCAAGAAAGTATTAAAAATGAACGAAGATCGCGACGCTAGCGGCCATTGGTGGGCCGCTAACGAAAAATGAACGCCATTGGTGGGCCGCTAACGAAAAATGACCCACTTTGGCTGCCCGCTAACGAAAAATGAACGCTAGCGGCCATTGGTGGGCCGCTAACGGTCATTGGTGGGCCGCTAACGCAGCAAAGTGAGTGTCGCTAGCGCAGTTGGCGTGTGGACTCCAGGATTGCAAGAAAGTAATAAAAATTAACAAAGATCGCGACGTTAGCGGCCATTGGTGGGCCGCTAACGGTTATTGGTGGGCCGCTAACGCAGCCCAAGTGCGTGTCGCTAGCGCAGTTGGCGTGTGGATTCCAGGATTGCAAGAAAGTAATAAAAATGATCGGAGATCGCGACGCTAGCGGCCATTGGTGAGCCGCTAACGGTCATTGGTGGGCAGGTAACGCAGCCCGAGTGCGTGTCGCTAGCGCAGTTGGCGTGTGGATTCCAGGATTGCAATAAAGTAATAAAAATGAACGGAGATCGCGACGCTAGCGGCCATTGGTGGGCCGCTAACGGTCATTGGTGGGCCGCTAACGCAGCTCAAGTGCGTGTCGCTAGCGCAGTTGGCGTGTGGATTCCAGGATTACCGGAAAGTATTGAAAATGAACGAAGATCGCGACGCTAGCGGCCATTGGTGGGCCGCTAACGGTCATTGGTGGTTCGCTAACGCAGCCCAAGTGCGTGTCGCTAGCGCAGTTAGCGTGTGGATTCCAGGATTGCATAAAAGTAATAAAAATGAACGGAGATCGCGACGCTAGCGGCCATTGGTGGGCCGCTAACGGTCATTGGTGGGCCGCTAACGAAAAACGAACGCCATTGGTGGGCCGCTAACGAAAAATGACCCACTTTGGCTGCCCGCTAACGAAAAATGAACGCTAGCGGCCATTGGTGGGCCGCTAACGGTCATTGGTGAGCCGCTAACGCAGCAAAGTGAGTGTCGCTAGCGCAGTTGGCGTGTGGATTCCAGGATTGCAAGAAAGTAATAAAAATGAACGGAGATCGCGACGCTAGCGGTCATTGGTGGGCCGCTAACGGTCATTGATGGGCCGCTAACGCAGCCCAAGTGCGTGTCGCTAGCGCAGTTGGCGTGTGGATTCCAGGATTGCATAAAAGTAATAAAAATGAACGGAGATCGCGACGCTAGCGGCCATTGGTGGGCCGCTAACGGTCATTGGTGAGCCGCTAACGCAGCAAAGTGAGTGTCGCTAGCGCAGTTGGCGTGTGGATTCCAGGATTGCAAGAAAGTAATAAAAATGAACGGAGATCGCGACGCTAGCGGTCATTGGTGGGCCGCTAACGGTCATTGATGGGCCGCTAACGCAGCCCAAGTGCGTGTCGCTAGCGCAGTTGGCGTGTGGATTCCAGGATTGCATAAAAGTAATAAAAATGAACGGAGATCGCGACGCTAGCGGCCATTGGTGGGCCGCTAACGGTCATTGGTGGGCCGCTAACGCAGCTCAAGTGCGTGTCGCTAGCGCAGTTGGCGTGTGGATTCCAGGATTGCCGGAAAGTATTAAAAATGAACGAAGATCGCGACGCTAGCGGCCATTGGTGGGCCGCTAACGGTCATTGGTGGGCAGGTAACGCAGCCCGAGTGCGTGTCGCTAGCGCAGTTGGCGTGTGGATTCCAGGATTGCAAGAAAGTAATAAAAATGAACGGAGATCGCGACGCTAGCGGCCATTGGTGGGCCACTAACGGTCATTGGTGGGCCGCTAACGCAGCTAAAGTGCGTGTCGCTAGCGCAGTTGGCGTGTGGATTCCAGGATTGCCGGAAAGTATTGAAAATGAACGAAGATCGCGACGCTAGCGGCCATTGGTGGGCCGCTAACGGTCATTGGTGGTTCGCTAACGCAGCCCAAGTGCGTGTCGCTAGCGCAGTTAGCGTGTGGATTCCAGGATTGCATAAAAGTAATAAAAATGAACGGAGATCGCGACGCTAGCGGCCATTGGTGGGCCGCTAACGGTCATTGGTGGGCCGCTAACGAAAAACGAACGCCATTGGTGGGCTGCTAACGAAAAACGAACGCCATTGGTGGGCCGCTAACGAAAAATGACCCACTTTGGCTGCTCGCTAACGAAAAATGAACGCTAGCGGCCATTGGTGGGCCGCTAACGGTCATTGATGGGCCGCTAACGAAAAATGAACGCCATTGGTGGACCGCTAACGAAAAATGGCGCACTTTTGCTGCCCGCTAACGAAAAATGAAAGCTAGTGGCAATTGGTGGGCCGCTAACGCAGCAAAGTGAGTGTCGCTAGCGCAGTTGGCGTGTGGACTCCAGGATTGCAAGAAAGTAATAAAAATTAACAAAGATCGCGACGTTAGCGGCCATTGGTGGGCCGCTAACGGTTATTGGTGGGCCGCTAACGCAGCCCAAGTGCGTGTCGCTAGCGCAGTTGGCGTGTGGATTCCAGGATTGCAAGAAAGTAATAAAAATGATCGGAGATCGCGACGCTAGCGGCCATTGGTGAGCCGCTAACGGTCATTGGTGGGCAGGTAACGCAGCCCGAGTGCGTGTCGCTAGCGCAGTTGGCGTGTGGATTCCAGGATTGCAAGAAAGTAATAAAAATGAACGGAGATCGCGACGCTAGCGGTCATTGGTGGGCCGCTAACGGTCATTGATGGGCCGCTAACGCAGCCCAAGTGCGTGTCGCTAGCGCAGTTGGCGTGTGGATTCCAGGATTGCATAAAAGTAATAAAAATTAACGGAGATCGCGACGCTAGCGGCCATTGGTGGGCCGCTAACGGTCATTGGTGGGCCGCTAACGAAAAACGAACGCCATTGGTGGGCCGCTAACGAAAAATGACCCACTTTGGCTGCCCGCTAACGAAAAATGAACGCTAGCGGCCATTGGTGGGCCGCTAACGGTCATTGGTGAGCCGCTAACGCAGCCCAAGTGCGTGTCGCTAGCGCAGTTGGCGTGTGGATTCCAGGATTGCCGGAAAGTATTGAAAATGAACGAAGATCGCGACGCTAGCGGCCATTGGTGGGCCGCTAACGGTCATTGGTGGTTCGCTAACGCAGCCCAAGTGCGTGTCGCTAGCGCAGTTAGCGTGTGGATTCCAGGATTGCATAAAAGTAATAAAAATGAACATAGATCGCGACGCTAGCGGCCATTGGTGGGCCGCTAACGGTCATTGGTGGGCCGCTAACGAAAAACGAACGCCATTGGTGGGCCGCTAACGAAAAATGACCCACTTTGGCTGCCCGCTAACGAAAAATGAACGCTAGCGGCCATTGGTGGGCCGCTAACGGTCATTGGTGGGCCGCTAACGCAGCAAAGTGAGTGTCGCTAGCGCAGTTGGCGTGTGGATTCCAGGATGGCAAGAAAGTAATAAAAATGAACGGAGATCGCGACGCTAGCGGTCATTGGTGGGCCGCTAACGGTCATTGATGGGCCGCTAACGCAGCCCAAGTGCGTGTCGCTAGCGCAGTTGGCGTGTGGATTCCAGGATTGCATAAAAGTAATAAAAATGAACGGAGATCGCGACGCTAGCGGCCATTGGTGGGCCGCTAACGGTCATTGGTGGGCCGCTAACGAAAAACGAACGCCATTGGTGGGCCGCTAACGAAAAATGACCCACTTTGGCTGCCCGCTAACGAAAAATGAACGCTAGCGGCCATTGGTGGGCCGCTAACGGTCATTGATGGGCCGCTAACGAAAAATGAACGCCATTGGTGGGCCGCTAACGAAAAATGGCGCACTTTTGCTGCCCACTAACGAAAAATGAAAGCTAGTGGCAATTGGTGGGCCGCTAACGGTCATTGGTGGGCCGCTAACGCAGCAAAGTGAGTGTCGCTAGCGCAGTTGGCGTGTGGATTCCAGGATTGCCGGAAAGTATTGAAAATGAACGAAGATCGCGACGCTAGCGGCCATTGGTGGGCCGCTAACGGTCATTGGTGGGCCGCTAACGCAGCCCAAGTGCGTGTCGCTAGCGCAGTTGGCGTGTGGATTCCAGGATTGCAAGAAAGTAATAAAAATGATCGGAGATCGCGACGCTAGCGGCCATTGGTGAGCCGCTAACGGTCATTGGTGGGCAGGTAACGCAGCCCGAGTGCGTGTCGCTAGCGCAGTTGGCGTGTGGATTCCAGGATTGCAAGAAAGTAATAAAAATGAACGGAGATCGCGACGCTAGCGGCCATTGGTGGGCCGCTAACGGTCATTGGTGGGCCGCTAACGCAGCTCAAGTGCGTGTCGCTAGCGCAGTTGGCGTGTGGATTCCAGGATTGCCGGAAAGTATTGAAAATGAACGAAGATCGCGACGCTAGCGGCCATTGGTGGGCCGCTAACGGTCATTGGTGGGCCGCTAACGAAAAACGAACGCCATTGGTGGGCCGCTAACGAAAAATGACCCACTTTGGCTGCCCGCTAACGAAAAATGAACGCTAGCGGCCATTGGTGGGCCGCTAACGGTCATTGGTGAGCCGCTAACGCAGCAAAGTGAGTGTCGCTAGCGCAGTTGGCGTGTGGATTCCAGGATTGCAAGAAAGTAATAAAAATGAACGGAGATCGCGACGCTAGCGGTCATTGGTGCGCCGCTAACGGTCATTGATGGGCCGCTAACGCAGCCCAAGTGCGTGTCGCTAGCGCAGTTGGCGTGTGGATTCCAGGATCGCATAAAAGTAATAAAAATGAACGGAGATCGCGACGCTAGCGGCCATTGGTGGGCCGCTAACGGTCATTGGTGGGCCGCTAACGAAAAACGAACGCCATTGGTGGGCCGCTAACGAAAAATGACCCACTTTGGCTGCCCGCTAACGAAAAATGAACGCTAGCGGCCATTGGTGGGCCGCTAACGGTCATTGGTGAGCTGCTAACGCAGCAAAGTGAGTGTCGCTAGCGCAGTTGGCGTGTGGATTCCAGGATTGCAAGAAAGTAATAAAAATGAACGGAGATCGCGACGCTAGCGGCCATTGGTGGGCCGCTAACGGTCATTGGTGGGCCGCTAACGCAGCCCAAGTGCGTGTCGCTAGCGCAGTTAGCGTGTGGATTCCAGGATTGCATAAAAGTAATAAAAATGAACGGAGATCGCGACGCTAGCGGCCATTGGTGGGCCGCTAACGGTCATTGGTGGGCCGCTAACGAAAAACGAACGCCATTGGTGGGCCGCTAACGAAGAATGACCCACTTTGGCTGCCCGCTAACGAAAAATGAACGCTAGCGGCCATTGGTGGGCCGCTAACGGTCATTGGTGAGCCGCTAACGCAGCAAAGTGAGTGTCGCTAGCGCAGTTGGCGTGTGGATTCCAGGATTGCAAGAAAGTAATAAAAATGAACGGAGATCGCGACGCTAGCGGTCATTGGTGGGCCGCTAACGAAAAATGACCCACTTTGGCTGCCCGCTAACGAAAAATGAACGCTAGCGGCCATTGGTGGGCCGCTAACGGTCATTGGTGAGCTGCTAACGCAGCAAAGTGAGTGTCGCTAGCGCAGTTGGCGTGTGGATTCCAGGATTGCAAGAAAGTAATAAAAATGAACGGAGATCGCGACGCTAGCGGCCATTGGTGGGCCGCTAACGGTCATTATTGGGCCGCTAACGCAGCCCAAGTGCGTGTCGCTAGCGCAGTTAGCGTGTGGATTCCAGGATTGCATAAAAGTAATAAAAATGAACGGAGATCGCGACGCTAGCGGCCATTGGTAGGCCGCTAACGGTCATTGGTGGGCCGCTAACGAAAAACGAACGCCATTGTTGGGCCGCTAACAAAAAATGACCCACTTTGGCTGCCCGCTAACGAAAAATGAACGCTAGCGGCCATTGGTGGGCCGCTAACGGTCATTGGTGAGCCGCTAACGCAGCAAAGTGAGTGTCGCTAGCGCAGTTGGCGTGTGGATTCCAGGATTGCAAGAAAGTAATAAAAATGATCGGAGATCGTGACGCTAGCGGCCATTGGTGAGCCGCTAACGGTCATTGGTGGGGCCGCTAACGCAGCAAAGTGAGTGCCGCTAGCGCAGTTGGCGTGTGGATTCCAGGATTGCCGGAAAGTATTGAAAATGAACGAAGATCGCGACGCTAGCGGCCATTGGTGGGCCGCTAACGGTCATTGGTGGTTCGCTAACGCAGCCCAAGTGCGTGTCGCTAGCGCAGTTAGCGTGTGGATTCCAGGATTGCATAAAAGTAATAAAAATGAACGGAGATCGCGACGCTAGCGGCCATTGGTGGGCCGCTAACGGTCATTGGTGGGCCGCTAACGAAAAACGAACGCCATTGGTGGGCCGCTAACGAAAAATGACCCACTTTGCTGCCCGCTAACGAAGAATGAACGCTAGCGGCCATTGGTGGGCCGCTAACGGTCATTGGTGAGCTGCTAACGCAGCAAAGTGAGTGTCGCTAGAGCAGTTGGCGTGTGGATTCCAGGATTGCAAGAAAGTAATAAAAATGAACGGAGATCGCGACGCTAGCGGTCATTGGTGGGCCGCTAACGGTCATTGATGGGCCGCTAACGCAGCCCAAGTGCGTGTCGCTAGCGCAGTTGGCGTGTGGATTCCAGGATTGCATAAAGTAATAAAAATGAACGGAGATCGCGACGCTAGCGGCCATTGGTGAGCCGCTAACGGTCATTGGTGGGCCGCTAACGAAAAACGAACGCCATTGGTGAGCCGCTAACGAAAAATGACCCACTTTGGCTGCCCGCTAACGAAAAATTAACGCTAGCGGCCATTGGTGGGCCGCTAACGGTCATTGATGGGCCGCTAACGAAAAATGAACGCCATTGGTGGATCGCTAACGAAAAATGGCGCACTTTTGCTGCCCGCTAACGAAAAATGAAAGCTAGTGGCAATTGGTGGGCCGCTAACGGTCATTGGTGGGCCGCTAACGGTCATTGGTGGGCCGCTAACGCAGCAAAGTGAGTGTCGCTAGCGCAGTTGGCGTGTGGATTCCAGGATTGCAAGAAAGTATTAAAAATGAACGAAGATCGCGACGCTAGCGGCCATTGGTGGGCCGCTAACGAAAAATGAACGCCATTGGTGGGCCGCTAACGAAAAATGACCCACTTTGGCTGCCCGCTAACGAAAAATGAACGCTAGCGGCCATTGGTGGGCCGCTAACGGTCATTGGTGGGCCGCTAACGCCGCAAAGTGAGTGTCGCTAGCGCAGTTGGCGTGTGGACTCCAGGATTGCAAGAAAGTAATAAAAATTAACAGAGATCGCGACGCTAGCGGCCATTGGTGGGCCGCTAACGGTTATTGGTGGGCCGCTAACGCAGCCCAAGTGCGTGTCGCTAGCGCAGTTGGCGTGTGGATTCCAGGATTGCAAGAAAGTAATAAAAATGATCGGAGATCGCGACGCTAGCGGCCATTGGTGAGCCGCTAACGGTCATTGGTGGGCAGGTAACGCAGCCCGAGTGCGTGTCGCTAGCGCAGTTGGCGTGTGGATTCCAGGATTGCAAGAAAGTAATAAAAATGAACGGAGATCGCGACGCTAGCGGCCATTGGTGGGCCGCTAACGGTCATTGGTGGGCCGCTAACGCAGCTCAAGTGCGTGTCGCTAGCGCAGTTGGCGTGTGGATTCCAGGATTACCGGAAAGTATTGAAAATGAACGAAGATCGCGACGCTAGCGGCCATTGGTGGGCCGCTAACGGTCATTGGTGGTTCGCTAACGCAGCCCAAGTGCGTGTCGCTAGCGCAGTTAGCGTGTGGATTCCAGGATTGCATAAAAGTAATAAAAATGAACGGAGATCGCGACGCTTGCGGCCATTGGTGGGCCGCTAACGGTCATTGGTGGGCCGCTAACGAAAAACGAACGCCATTGGTGGGCCGCTAACGAAAAATGACCCACTTTGGCTGCCCGCTAACGAAAAATGAACGCTAGCGGCCATTGGTGGGCCGCTAACGGTCATTGGTGAGCCGCTAACGCAGCAAAGTGAGTGTCGCTAGCGCAGTTGGCGTGTGGATTCCAGGATTGCAAGAAAGTAATAAAAATGAACGGAGATCGCGACGCTAGCGGCCATTGGTGGGCCGCTAACGGTCATTGATGGGCCGCTAACGCAGCCCAAGTGCGTGTCGCTAGCGCAGTTGGCGTGTGGATTCCAGGATTGCATAAAAGTAATAAAAATGAACGGAGATCGCGACGCTAGCGGCCATTGGTGGGCCGCTAACGGTCATTGGTGAGCCGCTAACGCAGCAAAGTGAGTGTCGCTAGCGCAGTTGGCGTGTGGATTCCAGGATTGCAAGAAAGTAATAAAAATGAACGGAGATCGCGACGCTAGCGGTCATTGGTGGGCCGCTAACGGTCATTGATGGGCCGCTAACGCAGCCCAAGTGCGTGTCGCTAGCGCAGTTGGCGTGTGGATTCCAGGATTGCATAAAAGTAATAAAAATGAACGGAGATCGCGACGCTAGCGGCCATTGGTGGGCCGCTAACGGTCATTGGTGGGCCGCTAACGCAGCTCAAGTGCGTGTCGCTAGCGCAGTTGGCGTGTGGATTCCAGGATTGCCGGAAAGTATTAAAAATGAACGAAGATCGCGACGCTAGCGGCCATTGGTGGGCCGCTAACGGTCATTGGTGGGCAGGTAACGCAGCCCGAGTGCGTGTCGCTAGCGCAGTTGGCGTGTGGATTCCAGGATTGCAAGAAAGTAATAAAAATGAACGGAGATCGCGACGCTAGCGGCCATTGGTGGGCCGCTAACGGTCATTGGTGGGCCGCTAACGCAGCTAAAGTGCGTGTCGCTAGCGCAGTTGGCGTGTGGATTCCAGGATTGCCGGAAAGTATTGAAAATGAACGAAGATCGCGACGCTAGCGGCCATTGGTGGGCCGCTAACGGTCATTGGTGGTTCGCTAACGCAGCCCAAGTGCGTGTCGCTAGCGCAGTTAGCGTGTGGATTCCAGGATTGCATAAAAGTAATAAAAATGAACGGAGATCGCGACGCTAGCGGCCATTGGTGGGCCGCTAACGGTCATTGGTGGGCCGCTAACGAAAAACGAACGCCATTGGTGGGCCGCTAACGAAAAACGAACGCCATTGGTGGGCCGCTAACGAAAAATGACCCACTTTGGCTGCTCGCTAACGAAAAATGAACGCTAGCGGCCATTGGTGGGCCGCTAACGGTCATTGATGGGCCGCTAACGAAAAATGAACGCCATTGGTGGACCGCTAACGAAAAATGGCGCACTTTTGCTGCCCGCTAACGAAAAATGAAAGCTAGTGGCAATTGGTGGGCCGCTAACGCAGCAAAGTGAGTGTCGCTAGCGCAGTTGGCGTGTGGACTCCAGGATTGCAAGAAAGTAATAAAAATTAACAAAGATCGCGACGTTAGCGGCCATTGGTGGGCCGCTAACGGTTATTGGTGGGCCGCTAACGCAGCCCAAGTGCGTGTCGCTAGCGCAGTTGGCGTGTGGATTCCAGGATTGCAAGAAAGTAATAAAAATGATCGGAGATCGCGACGCTAGCGGCCATTGGTGAGCCGCTAACGGTCATTGGTGGGCAGGTAACGCAGCCCGAGTGCGTGTCGCTAGCGCAGTTGGCGTGTGGATTCCAGGATTGCAAGAAAGTAATAAAAATGAACGGAGATCGCGACGCTAGCGGTCATTGGTGGGCCGCTAACGGTCATTGATGGGCCGCTAACGCAGCCCAAGTGCGTGTCGCTAGCGCAGTTGGCGTGTGGATTCCAGGATTGCATAAAAGTAATAAAAATTAACGGAGATCGCGACGCTAGCGGCCATTGGTGGGCCGCTAACGGTCATTGGTGGGCCGCTAACGAAAAATGACCCACTTTGGCTGCCCGCTAACGAAAAATGAACGCTAGCGGCCATTGGTGGGCCGCTAACGGTCATTGGTGAGCTGCTAACGCAGCAAAGTGAGTGTCGCTAGCGCAGTTGGCGTGTGGATTCCAGGATTGCAAGAAAGTAATAAAAATGAACGGAGATCGCGACGCTAGCGGCCATTGGTGGGCCGCTAACGGTCATTGGTGGGCCGCTAACGCAGCCCAAGTGCGTGTCGCTAGCGCAGTTAGCGTGTGGATTCCAGGATTGCATAAAAGTAATAAAAATGAACGGAGATCGCGACGCTAGCGGCCATTGGTGGGCCGCTAACGGTCATTGGTGGGCCGCTAACGAAAAACGAACGCCATTGGTGGGCCGCTAACGAAAAATGACTCACTTTGGCTGCCCGCTAACGAAAAATGAACGCTAGCGGCCATTGGTGGGCCGCTAACGGTCATTGGTGAGCCGCTAACGCAGCAAAGTGAGTGTCGCTAGCGCAGTTGGTGTGTGGATTCCAGGATTGCAAGAAAGATTTTTTTACGGTACGACCGTCATGGCAGGCGGTTCGACATCCGAAGATTCAAACAGAACTTGCGATAAAAAGTGTAAATTTTGTGCTAAATTTACTGCCGTTAGTGATGTGAAGTGTTTGGGACTTGGATGTGATGTAACTGTATATGTCAAGTGTTTGGATGCTATCTCAAGGGTTGTTTTGGTTGATAAAGAATCATTTCGATGCCGCAACTGCTGTGGTGGTGGACAAGGTCAGATAGCCACTCCTGTGAATGCTTCAGTTCCACAGTCATATGAAATCTTAACTAAAGAAATTGATTGTCTAACGCGTGAAAGAGATGTTCTAACTAGGTATGTGGGAGAATTAGAATATTTAAATAAATTATTAAAAGCCAATAATAAAATAACTGCAAATACTTCGTCTTGTAAAAATTCCGATAGCTTATCGGTCGCCGATAGCGGCCGGACAAGCGGAACGTACGCGTCTGCTGCCAGACTCGGCAGTGAATCATCTTTGTTATTGGTAAGAACGGAAAAGTCAGATGTTAAAAATATCGATGTCGCAAACAATATCAAGTCCAAGATCAAGCCTTCTTCAGTCGACGCCTGCGTTGTTGGTACCAGATTAATAAGGGATTGATTGCTTATAAATTGTAATGATAGTGGTTCTAGAGATAAACTACGGAACATGTTGGATAGGAAATTTGGTGGAGAGTACAAAATAACTGAACCAAAGAAGCTAAGGCCACGAATAATTGTGTATGGTGTGGAAGACGCCTCGGCGGGAGATCCTGATTTTCTGAGCAGACTTATCACAGCCAACCGTCTGTCTTGCTCTGTAGATGATATGAAATTGGTGACAAAAATTAGATACAAAGAGACCTTCAATGTTGTACTGGAGTTGCCGCCAGATATCTTCAAGACTGTGATGCAGAGGGGGTCTGTTTACATTGGCTGGGCAAGGTGTAGAGTTGGGGAACACTTCAGTCTTGTTAAGTGTTTCAACTGTTGCAGAATCGGCCACCAAAAAAAAAGATTGTCATAGTACCGTCATCGTATGTTCTTACTGTTCTGAATCTCACGATAGGAGGTCCTGTAATAGGGAGTCAATGCGTTGTACAAATTGCTCTTATATAAATGATAAGTTTAAGACTGAGTATGCAACCGATCACATCGCAAATAGTAAACAATGTTCTTACTTCTTGAATAAAATTGCAGCCATTAAATCTAGAATTGAATATGACTGATAATATTAAGGTTGCCCACTTCAACACCTGCTCCCTTTTTCCGAAGTTAGACTTATTTGCTGATTGTGTTATTCGAAACAATTATGATATTGTATGCATGACCGAAACTTGGCTTGATGAGCGCATAAGTAATGCTTCACTGAGCATACCTGATTTTCAATTGTATCGCAGAGATCGCGTGGGTAGGGGAGGTGGTGTAGGCATCTATATTCGAAGTTCTTTTGAGTGCGCTGTGGTCATGGGAGATTATGAACCTCCAGAGGGCATTGAGCATTTGTTTGTCACGATCAAGATTGGGAGACACTGCATGTTGGTCGGGGTCATCTATCGTACAGTTGCTTGTGGTCAGCGAGATTTCATAGAATACTTGGACTCTAGTCTGTCATTTATAACACCTCAAAATGACCATGTAGTGTTGATGGGAGATATAAATGAGGATCAGCTGTTGGATTCTGCGGTTGCGCGTTGTATTGAGTCTTACGATTTTGTTCAGTTGATAGACGAACCCACTCGTGTTACGGCTAACTCTCAAACTCTTTTGGATGATATTTTCACTAACAGGGATAATCTGGTGTTGGACTCTGGTGTTCTAGAACATCAGATTTCTGATCATCGTGCCGTGTACTGCTCAATTGATATTAGATACATTCGACCAAAACCAAGGCTCATTACATACAGGGATTTTAGCAGATTTTCGGTAGCTGATTTTAATGGAGATCTGTTGAGGGTGAGGTGGGAAGAAATTTTGTATATGAAAGATATTGATGAAAAAGTCAAATTCTTTGTAGAGAACATCATTTATTTGTTTGATTTACATGCTCCATTTACTTCGTCCAGAGCTAGCAAACCATTTGCTCCTTGGTTGACTCCTAACATCCGCGACATGATGAAACTGCGTGACGGTGCGCTGAGTAGGTATAAACGTACTAAAAGCGCGACTGATCTGATTTATTATAGGGATCTGCGTAATACGGTTACTGGCGCCATTAGAAGGGAAAAGTCCGCTTACCTCGACTTTTTGTCGAAGAGTCATAACAGCAGGAAATTTTGGAGAGCTATTGATAAACTTAATATTAAGCATAGAACTTCAACTGAGATTCCTATTAACTTAAGGAATGCTGATCAGATAAACAGGTATTTTTTGTCCGTATTCACTAAAAAAAATAACTGTCAGGAGACCACTCATTACTATAACATGCGAAAATACAATGAAAATGTCTCATTTCAGTTTAAAATGTGCACAGTCGAGGAGGTTATATCCATTGTAATGGGTCTGAAGTCTGCCGCAGTAGGAGTTGACAATGTAACGGCAAAAATGCTTCAATATTGTGCACACGTCGTTGCGCCATTCATAACGCATATTGTAAATACTTGTTTAGAGTCTGGATACTTTCCGAAGGCTTGGAGGAGCTCCATTGTTTTGCCGCTACCGAAGACGAAGACTCCTCAAACTTATAGTGACTTGCGTCCTATAAGCATCCTTCCAACTATGTCAAAGATTTTGGAAAAAGTGGTGTCAAAGCAGGTATACGAATATATTATTGAGCAGCGGATAATACCCGAGTCTCAGTCTGGCTTTCGCAAGGGCTTTAGTACAACCACGTTGCTTGTCGATATTGTCGATCATATTATTAAATCGCTGGACACTGGACTCGCTACGTCGGTTGTCCTGCTTGATTTTTCAAAGGCATTCGACACCTTGGATCATCAACTTTTGTGTTCCAAACTTGCATACTATGGCTTTGATGCCACGTCTTGTGCCTTCTTTCAGTCCTACTTGGATGATCAGCAACAGAAGGTTGTGGTTGAGAATTCGTCATCGTTATTTTCTCAAGTCACCTCTGGCGTCCCGCAGGGGTCGGTATTGGGTCCGTTGCTCTTTTTAATTTATGTCTCTGACATCTGGAAATCCCTAGATTTCGTTAATATACATTCATTTGCTGATGATATCCAACTACATTATTCCTTTAAACCGGAACTAGCTCGAATTGCTTCAGAACTCATTAACTATGACCTTTTAAACATAGAACATTTTTCAAAGGCACATAATCTCAGGCTAAACTCTAAAAAGTGCAACGTTATGAATTTCTCTCCTGGTTCTGTTCCTGTAGATACTGATAATTTACAACTAGTCATCCAGGGAAATGTTCTTGAGACCTCGCAGACGGCTAGGAATCTTGGCGTGATATTTGACTGCAGGCTCAGATTTGAAGAACATGTTTCTCTTTTAGTAAAGAAGTCCTATCTGGTCCTGAGACAGTTGTACAGGAATAGAAAGTTTTTAAATTTTGCATTAAGGAGGAAACTTTGCGAGACCTTGGTTCTCTCCATTCTAAATTATGGTTTACTTTTGTACTATCCATGCCTTTATCAAACGACTAAATACAGGCTCCAAAAAATTCAAAACTATTGTTGCAGGTTTGTATATGGTCTTCGCAAACATGACAGGGTATCCAAGAAAATAAACACTCTTGGATGGCTTAAAGTGGACGACATTTTTAGGTATCACATGGGATCATTCGTCTTTAGGGTTCTGGCTACATCTTCCCCCTCTTACCTTAGGGAAAAGCTTTTATTTAGAGGCGACATGCATGGACGAACTATTAGACATGGTAGAACTTTAATGATGCCGAGATATCGCCTTGCCTCGTTTAGAAAATGTTTTTCGTACAACGCCGTCTCTGTGTATAATTCTATACCTGATAGTTTTAAGAATGCTACTCTACATTGCTTTAAAAAGCGTTATAGGTCGGACCTCGTTCGGAGAGCAGGACAGGCTTTGCACCTGGCCGGGGGCTAATTTAATTTAATATAATTTAATTTAGTTTAATTTACTGAATTTGTTGATTGGTTGCACTCAGTTATCCCTTTGTTGTTATATCTGCTTATTGTTGACAGTGTCTCAAGCTCATATTGTTTGAATGTTGTGCTTACATAATATATTTAATATTTATTTAATATTATTTAATATTTAATATTTAATGTATATTAGTAATGAGGTTGAGTGGAGTAGCGATTAGCTAGACTTCGCCTCATGCCATTGTAATATAGTATTGTATAGTATTGTACAATATATCCAATAAAGGCGCTTTATTATTATTATTATTATTATAAAGTAATAAAAATGAACGGAGATCGCGACGCTAGCGGTCATTGGTGGGCCGCTAACGGTCATTGATGGGCCGCTAACGCAGCCCAAGTGCGTGTCGCTAGCGCAGTTGGCGTGTGGATTCCAGGATTGCATAAAAGTAATAAAAATGATTTGAGATCGCGACGCTAGCGGCCATTGGTGGGCCGCTAACGGTCATTGGTGGGCCGCTAACGAAAAACGAACGCCATTGGTGGGCCGCTAACGAAAAATGACCCACTTTGGCTGCCCGCTAACGAAAAATGAACGCTAGCGGCCATTGGTGGGCCGCTAACGGTCATTGGTGAGCTGCTAACGCAGCAAAGTGAGTGTCGCTAGCGCAGTTGGCGTGTGGATTCCAGGATTGCAAGAAAGTAATAAAAATGAACGGAGATCGCGACGCTAGCGGCCATTGGTGGGCCGCTAACGGTCATTGGTGGGCCGCTAACGCAGCCCAAGTGCGTGTCGCTAGCGCAGTTAGCGTGTGGATTCCAGGATTGCATAAAAGTAATAAAAATGAACGGAGATCGCGACGCTAGCGGCCATTGGTGGGCCGCTAACGGTCATTGGTGGGCCGCTAACGAAAAACGAACGCCATTGGTGGGCCGCTTACGAAAAATGACCCACTTTGGCTGCCCGCTAACGAAAAATGAACGCTAGCGGCCATTGGTGGGCCGCTAACGGTCATTGGAGAGCCGCTAACGCAGCAAAGTGAGTGTCGCTAGCGCAGTTGGCGTGTGGATTCCAGGATTGCAAGAAAGTAATAAAAATGATCGGAGATCGCGACGCTAGCGGCCATTGGTGAGCCGCTAACGGTCATTGGTGAGCTGCTAACGCAGCAAAGTGAGTGTCGCTAGCGCAGTTGGCGTGTGGATTCCAGGATTGCAAGAAAGTAATAAAAATGAACGGAGATCGCGACGCTAGCGGCCATTGGTGGGCCGCTAACGGTCATTGGTGGGCCGCTAACGCAGCCCAAGTGCGTGTCGCTAGCGCAGTTAGCGTGTGGATTTAAGGATTGCATAAAAGTAATAAAAATGAACGGAGATCGCGACGCTAGCGGCCATTGGTGGGCCGCTAACGGTCATTGGTGGGCCGCTAACGAAAAACGAACGCCATTGGTGGGCCGCTAACGAAAAATGACCCACTTTGGCTGCCCGCTAACGAAAAATGAACGCTAGCGGCCATTGGTGGGCCGCTAAAGGTCATTGATGGGCCGCTAACGAAAAATGAACGCCATTGGTGGACCGCTAACGAAAAATGGCGCACTTTTGCTGCCCGCTAACGAAAAATGAAAGCTAGTGGCAATTGGTGGGCCGCTAACGCAGCAAAGTGAGTGTCGCTGCGCAGTTGGCGTGTGGACTCCAGGATTGCAAGAAAGTAATAAAAATTAACAAAGATCGCGACGTTAGCGGCCATTGGTGTGCCGCTAACGGTTATTGGTGGGCCGCTAACGCAGCCCAAGTGCGTGTCGCTAGCGCAGTTGGCGTGTGGATTCCAGGATTGCAAGAAAGTAATAAAAATGATCGGAGATCGCGACGCTAGCGGCCATTGGTGAGCCGCTAACGGTCATTGGTGGGCCGCTAATGAAAAACGAACGCCATTGGTGGGCCGCTAACGAAAAATGACCCACTTTGGCTGCTCGCTAACGAAAAATGAACGCTAGCGGCCATTGGTGGGCCGCTAACGGTCATTGGTGAGCTGCTAACGCAGCAAAGTGAGTGTCGCTAGCGCAGTTGGCGTGTGGATTCCAGGATTGCAAGAAAGTAATAAAAATGAACGGAGATCGCGACGCTAGCGGCCATTGGTGGGCCGCTAACGGTCATTGGTGGGCCGCTAACGCAGCTCAAGTGCGTGTCGCTAGCGCAGTTGGCGTGTGGATTCCAGGATTGCCGGAAAGTATTGAAAATGAACGAAGATCGCGACGCTAGCGGCCATTGGTGGGCCGCTAACGGTCATTGGTGGGCAGGTAACGCAGCCCGAGTGCGTGTCGCTAGCGCAGTTGGCGTGTGGATTCCAGGATTGCAAGAAAGTAATAAAAATGAACGGAGATCGCGACGCTAGCGGCCATTGGTGGGCCGCTAACGGTCATTGGTGGGCCGCTAACGAAAAACGAACGCCATTGGTGGGCCGCTAACGAAAAATGACCCACTTTGGCTGCCCGCTAACGAAAAATGAACGCTAGCGGCCATTGGTGGGCCGCTAACGGTCATTGGTGAGCTGCTAACGCAGCAAAGTGAGTGTCGCTAGCGCAGTTGGCGTGTGGATTCCAGGATTGCAAGAAAGTAATAAAAATGAACGGAGATCGTGACGCTAGCGGTCATTGGTGGGCCGCTAACGGTCATTGATGAGCCGCTAACGCAGCCCAAGTGCGTGTCGCTAGCGCAGTTGGCGTGTGGATTCCAGGATTGCATAAAAGTAATAAAAATGAACGGAGATCGCGACGCTAGCGGCCATTGGTGGGCCGCTAACGGTCATTGGTGGGCCGCTAACGAAAAATGACCCACTTTGGCTGCCCGCTAACGAAAAATGAACGCTAGCGGCCATTGGTGGGCCGCTAACGGTCATTGATGGGCCGCTAACGAAAAATGAACGCCATTGGTGGACCGCTAACGAAAAATGGCGCACTTTTGCTGCCCGCTAACGAAAAATGAAAGCTAGTGGCAATTGGTGGGCCGCTAACGGTCATTGGTGGGCCGCTAACGGTCATTGCTGGGCCGCTAACGCAGCAAAGTGAGTGTCGCTAGCGCAGTTGGCGTGTGGATTCCAGGATTGCAAGAAAGTATTAAAAATGAACGAAGATCGCGACGCTAGCGGCCATTGGTGGGCCGCTAACGGTCATTGGTGGGCCGCTAACGCAGCAAAGTGAGTGTCGCTAGCGCAGTTGGCGTGTGGACTTTAGGATTGCAAGAAAGTAATAAAAATAACAAAGATCGCGACGTTAGCGGCCATTGGTGGGCCGCTAACGGTTATTGGTGAGCCGCTAACGCAGCCCAAGTGCGTGTCGCTAGCGCAGTTGGCGTGTGGATTCCAGGATTGCAAGAAAGTAATAAAAATGATCGGAGATCGCGACGCTAGCGGCCATTGGTGAGCCGCTAACGGTCATTGGTGGGCAGGTAACGCAGCCCGAGTGCGTGTCGCTAGCGCAGTTGGCGTGTGGATTCCAGGATTGCAAGAAAGTAATAAAAATGAACGGAGATCGCGACGCTAGCGGCCATTGGTGGGCCGCTAACGGTCATTTGTGGGCCGCTAACGCAGCTCAAGTGCGTGTCGCTAGCGCAGTTGGCGTGTGGATTCCAGGATTGCATAAAAGTAATAAAAATGAACGGAGATCGCGACGTTAGCGGCCATTGGTGGGCCGCTAACGGTCATTGGTGGGCCGCTAACGAAAAACGAACGCCATTGGTGGGCCGCTAACGAAAAATGACCCACTTTGGCTGCCCGCTAACGAAAAATGAACGCTAGCGGCCATTGGTGGGCCGCTAACGGTCATTGGTGGGCCGCTAACGAAAAACGAACGCCATTGGTGGGCCGCTAACGAAAAATGACCCACTTTGGCTGCCCGCTAACGAAAAATGAACGCTAGCTTCCATTGGTGGGCCGCTAACGGTCATTGATGGGCCGCTAACGCAGCCCAAGTGCGTGTCGCTAGCGCAGTTGGCGTGTGGATTCCAGGATTGCATAAAAGTAATAAAAATGAACGGAGATCGCGACGCTAGCGGCCATTGGTGGGCCGCTAACGGTCATTGGTGGGCCGCTAACGAAAAACGAACGCCATTGGTGGGCCGCTAACGAAAAATGACCCACTTTGGCTGCCCGCTAACGAAAAATGAACGCTAGCGGCCATTGGTGGGCCGCTAACGGTCATTGATGGGCCGCTAACGAAAAATGAACGCCATTGGTGGGCCGCTAACGAAAAATGGCGCACTTTTGCTGCCCGCTAACGAAAAATGAAAGCTAGTGGCAATTGGTAGGCCGCTAACGCAGCAAAGTGAGTGTCGCTAGCGCAGTTGGCGTGTGGACTCCAGGATTGCAAGAAAGTAATAAAAATTAACAAAGATCGCGACGTTAGCGGCCATTGGTGGGCCGCTAACGGTTATTGGTGGGCCGCTAACGCAGCCCAAGTGCGTGTCGCTAGCGCAGTTGGCGTGTGGATTCCAGGATTGCAAGAAAGTAATAAAAATGATCGGAGATCGCGACGCTAGCGGCCATTGGTGGGCCGCTAACGGTCATTGGTGGGCCGCTAACGCAGCAAAGTGAGTGTCGCTAGCGCAGTTGGCGTGTGGACTCCAGGATTGCAAGAAAGTAATAAAAATTAACAAAGATCGCGACGTTAGCGGCCATTGGTGGGCCGCTAACGGTTATTGGTGGGCCGCTAACGCAGCCCAAGTGCGTGTCGCTAGCGCAGTTGGCGTGTGGATTCCAGGATTGCAAGAAAGTAATAAAAATGATCGGAGATCGCGACGCTAGCGGCCATTGGTGAGCCGCTAACGGTCATTGGTGGGCAGGTAACGCAGCCCGAGTGCGTGTCGCTAGCGCAGTTGGCGTGTGGATTCCAGGATTGCAAGAAAGTAATAAAAATGAACGGAGATCGCGACGCTAGCGGCCATTGGTGGGCCGCTAACGGTCATTTGTGGGCCGCTAACGCAGCTCAAGTGCGTGTCGCTAGCGCAGTTGGCGTGTGGATTCCAGGATTGCCGGAAAGTATTGAAAATGAACGAAGATCGCGACGCTAGCGGCCATTGGTGGGCCGCTAACGGTCATTGGTGGTTCGCTAACGCAGCCCAAGTGCGTGTCGCTAGCGCAGTTAGCGTGTGGATTCCAGGATTGGATAAAAGTAATAAAAATGAACGGAGATCGCGACGCTAGCGGCCATTGGTGAGCCGCTAACGGTCATTGGTGGGCCGCTAACGAAAAACGAACGCCATTGGTGGGCCGCTAACGAAAAATGACCCACTTTGGCTGCCCGCTAACGAAAAATGAACGCTAGCGGCCATTGGTGGGCCGCTAACGGTCATTGGTGAGCCGCTAACGCAGCAAAGTGAGTGTCGCTAGCGCAGTTGGCGTGTGGATTCCAGGATTGCAAGAAAGTAATAAAAATGAACGGAGATCGCGACGCTAGCGGTCATTGGTGGGCCGCTAACGGTCATTGATGGGCCGCTAACGCAGCCCAAGTGCGTGTCGCTAGCGCAGTTGGCGTGTGGATTCCAGGATTGCATAAAAGTAATAAAAATGAACAGAGATCGCGACGCTAGCGGCCATTGGTGGGCCGCTAACGGTCATTGGTGGGCCGCTAACGAAAAACGAACGCCATTGGTGGGCCGCTAACGAAAAATGACCCACTTTGGCTGCCCGCTAACGAAAAATGAACGCTAGCGGCCATTGGTGGGCCGCTAACGGTCATTGATGGGCCGCTAACGAAAAATGAACGCCATTGGTGGGCCGCTAACGAAAAATGGCGCACTTTTGCTGCCCGCTAACGAAAAATGAAAGCTAGTGGCAATTGGTGGGCCGCTAACGCAGCAAAGTGAGTGTCGCTAGCGCAGTTGGCGTGTGGACTCCAGAATTGCAAGAAAGTAATAAAAATTAACAAAGATCGCGACGTTAGCGGCCATTGGTATGCCGCTAACGGTTATTGGTGGGCCGCTAACGCAGCCCAAGTGCGTGTCGCTAGCGCAGTTGGCGTGTGGATTCCAGGATTGCAAGAAAGTAATCAAAATGATCGGAGATCGCGACGCTAGCGGCCATTGGTGGGCCGCTAACGGTCATTGGTGGGCCGCTAACGCAGCAAAGTGAGTGTCGCTAGCGCAGTTGGCGTGTGGACTCCAGGATTGCAAGAAAGTAATAAAAATTAACAAAGATCGCGACGTTAGCGGCCATTGGTGGGCCGCTAACGGGTATTGGTGGGCCGCTAACGCAGCCCAAGTGCGTGTCGCTAGCGCAGTTGGCGTGTGGATTCCAGGATTGCAAGAAAGTAATAAAAATGATCGGAGATCGCGACGCTAGCGGCCATTGGTGAGCCGCTAACGGTCATTGGTGGGCAGGTAACGCAGCCCGAGTGCGTGTCGCTAGCGCAGTTGGCGTGTGGATTCCAGGATTGCAAGAAAGTAATAAAAATGAACGGAGATTGCGACGCTAGCGGCCATTGGTGGGCCGCTAACGGTCATTTGTGGGCCGCTAACGCAGCTCAAGTGCGTGTCGCTAGCGCAGTTGGCGTGTGGATTCCAGGATTGCCGGAAAGTATTGAAAATGAACGAAGATCGCGACGCTAGCGGCCATTGGTGGGCCGCTAACGGTCATTGGTGGTTCGCTAACGCAGCCCAAGTGCGTGTCGCTAGCGCAGTTAGCGTGTGGATTCCAGGATTGGATAAAAGTAATAAAAATGAATGGAGATCGCGACGCTAGCGGCCATTGGTGGGCCGCTAACGGTCATTGGTGGGCCGCTAACGAAAAACAAACGCCATTGGTGGGCCGCTAACGAAAAATGACCCACTTTGGCTGCCCGCTAACGAAAAATGAACGCTAGCGGCCATTGGTGGGCCGCTAACGGTCATTGGTGAGCCGCTAACGCAGCAAAGTGAGTGTCGCTAGCGCAGTTGGCGTGTGGATTCCAGGATTGCAAGAAAGTATTAAAAATGAACGGAGATCGCGACGCTAGCGGTCATTGGTGGGCCGCTAACGGTCATTGATGGGCCGCTAACGCAGCCCAAGTGCGTGTCGCTAGCGCAGTTGGCGTGTGGATTCCAGGATTGCATAAAAGTAATAAAAATGAACGGAGATCGCGACGCTAGCGGCCATTGGTGGGCCGCTAACGGTCATTGGTGGGCCGCTAACGAAAAACGAACGCCATTGGTGGGCCGCTAACGAAAAATGACCCACTTTGGCTGCCCGCTAACGAAAAATGAACGCTAGCGGCCATTGGTGGGCCGCTAACGGTCATTGATGGGCCGCTAACGAAAAATGAACGCCATTGGTGGGCCGCTAACGAAAAATGGCGCACTTTTGCTGCCCGCTAACGAAAAATGAAAGCTAGTGGCAATTGGTGGGCTGCTAACGCAGCAAAGTAAGTGTCGCTAGCGCAGTTGGCGTGTGGACTCCAGGATTGCAAGAAAGTAATAAAAATTAACAAAGATCGCGACGTTAGCGGCCATTGGTGGGCCGCTAACGGTTATTGGTGGGCCGCTAACGCAGCCCAAGTGCGTGTCGCTAGCGCAGTTGGCGTGTGGATTCCAGGATTGCAAGAAAGTAATAAAAATGATCGGAGATCGCGACGCTAGCGGCCATTGGTGAGCCGCTAACGGTCATTGGTGGGCAGGTAACGCAGCCCGAGTGCGTGTCGCTAGCGCAGTTGGCGTGTGGATTCCAGGATTGCAAGAAAGTAATAAAAATGAACGGAGATCGTGACGCTAGCGGCCATTGGTGGGCCGCTAACGGTCATTGGTGGGCCGCTAACGCAGCTCAAATGCGTGTAGCTAGCGCAGTTGGCGTGTGGATTCCAGGATTGCCGGAAAGTATTGAAAATGAACGAAGATCGCGACGCTAGCCGCCATTGGTGGGCCGCTAACGGTCATTGGTGGGCCGCTAACGAAAAACGAACGCCATTGGTGGGCCGCTGACGAAAAATGACCCACTTTGGCTGCCCGCTAACGAAAAATGAACGCTAGCGGCCATTGGTGGGCCGCTAACGGTCATTGGTGAGCCGCTAACGCAGCAAAGTGAGTGTCGCTAGCGCAGTTGGCGTGTGGATTCCAGGATTGCAAGAAAGTAATAAAAATGAACGGAGATCGCGACGCTAGCGGCCATTGGTGGGCCGCTAACGGTCATTGGTGGGCCGCTAACGCAGCCCAAGTGCGTGTCGCTAGCGCAGTTAGCGTGTGGATTCCAGGATTGCATAAAAGTAATAAAAATGAACGGAGATCGCGACGCTAGCGGCCATTGGTGGGCCGCTAACGGTCATTGGTGGGCCGCTAACGAAAAACGAACGCCATTGGTGGGCCGCTAACGAAAAATGACCCACTTTGGCTGCCCGCTAACGAAAAATGAACGCTAGCGGCCATTGGTGGGCCGCTAACGGTCATTGGTGAGCCGCTAACGCAGCAAAGTGAGTGTCGCTAGCGCAGTTGGCGTGTGGATTCCACGATTGCAAGAAAGTAATAAAAATGAACGGAGATCGCGACGCTAGCGGTCATTGGTGGGCCGCTAACGGTCATTGATGGGCCGCTAACGCAGTCCAAGTGCGTGTCGCTAGCGCAGTTGGCGTGTGGATTCCAGGATTGCATAAAAGTAATAAAAATGAACGGAGATCGCGACGCTAGCGGCCATTGGTGGGCCGTTAACGGTCATTGGTGGGCCGCTAACGAAAAACGAACGCCATTGGTGGGCCGCTAACGAAAAATGACCCACTTTGGCTGCCCGCTAACGAAAAATGAACGCTAGCGGCCATTGGTGGGCCGCTAACGGTCATTGGTGAGCTGCTAACGCAGCAAAGTGAGTGTCGCTAGTGCAGTTGGCGTGTGGATTCCAGGATTGCAAGAAAGTAATAAAAATGAACGGAGATCGCGACGCTAGCGGCCATTGGTGAGCCGCTAACGGTCATTGGTGGGCCGCTAACGCAGCCCAAGTGCGTGTCGCTAGCGCAGTTAGCGTGTGGATTCCAGGATTGCATAAAAGTAATAAAAATGAACGGAGATCGCGACGCTAGCGGCCATTGGTGGGCCGCTAACGGTCATTGGTGGGCCGCTAACGAAAAACGAACGCCATTGGTGGGCCGCTAACGAAAAATGACCCACTTTGGCTGCCCGCTAACGAAAAATGAACGCTAGCGGCCATTGGTGGGCCGCTAACGGTCATTGGTGGGCCGCTAACGCAGCAAAGTGAGTGTCGCTAGCGCAGTTGGCGTGTGGACTCCAGGATTGCAAGAAAGTAATAAAAATTAACAAAGATCGCGACGTTAGCGGCCATTGGTGGGCCGCTAACGGTTATTGGTGGGCCGCTAACGCAGCCCAAGTGCGTGTCGCTAGCGCAGTTGGCGTGTGGATTCCAGGATTGCAAGAAAGTAATAAAAATGATCGGAGATCGTGACGCTAGCGGCCATTGGTGAGTCGCTAACGGTCACTGGTGGGCAGGTAACGCAGCCCGAGTGGGTGTCGCTAGCGCAGTTGGCGTGTGGATTCCAGGATTGCATAAAAGTAATAAAAATGAACGGAGATCGCGACGCTAGCGGCCATTGGTGGGCCGCTAACGGTCATTGGTGGGCCGCTAACGAAAAACGAACGCCATTGGTGGGCCGCTAACGAAAAATTTACGCCATTGGTGGGCCGCTAACGAAAAATGGCGCACTTTTGCTGCCCGCTAACGAAAAATGAAAGCTAGTGACAATTGGTGGGCCGCTAACGGTCATTGGTGGGCCGCTAACGCAGCAAAGTGCGTGTCGCTAGCGCAGTTGGCGTGTGGATTCCAGGATTGCATAAAAGTAATAAAAATGAACGGAGATCGCGACGCTAGCGGTCATTGGTGGGCCGCTAACGGTCATTGATGGGCCGCTAACGCAGCCCAAGTGCGTTTCGCTAGCGCAGTTGGCGTGTGGATTCCAGGATTGCATAAAAGTAATACAAATGAACGGAGATCGCGACGCTAGCGGCCATTGGTGGGCCGCTTACGAAAAACGAACGCCATTGGTGGGCCGCTAACGAAAAATGGCCCACTTTGGCTGCCCGCTAACGAAAAATGAACGCTAGCGGCCATTGGTGAGCCGCTAACGGTCATTGATGGGCCGCTAACGAAAAATGAACGCCATTGGTGGACCGGTAACGAAAAATGGCACACTTTTGCTGCCCGCTAACGAAAAATGAAAGCTAGTGGCAATTGGTGGGCCGCTAACGGTCATTGGTGGGCCGCTAACGGTCATTGGTGGGCCGCTAACGCAGCAAAGTGAGTGTCGCTAGCGCAGTTGGCGTGTGGATTCCAGGATTGCAAGAAAGTATTAAAAATGAACGAAGATCGCGACGCTAGCGGCCATTGGTGGGCCGCTAATGGTCATTGGTGGGCCGCTAACGAAAAATGAACGCCATTGGTGGGCCGCTAACGAAAAATGACCCACTTTGGCTGCCCGCTAACGAAAAATGAACGCTAGCGGCCATTGGTGGGCCGCTAACGGTCATTGGTGGGCCGCTAACGCAGCAAAGTGAGTGTCGCTAGCGCAGTTGGCGTGTGGACTCGAGGATTGCTAGAAAGTAATAAAAATTAACAAAGATCGCGACGTTAGCGGCCATTGGTGGGCCGCTAACGGTTATTGGTGGGCCGCTAACGCAGCCCAAGTGCGTGTCGCTAGCGCAGTTGGCGTGTGGATTCCAGGATTGCAAGAAAGTAATAAAAATGATCGGAGATCGCGACGCTAGCGGCCATCGGTGAGCCGCTAACGGTCATTGGTGGGCCGCTAACGCAGCAAAGTGAGTGCCGCTAGCGCAGTTGGCGTGTGGATTCCAGGATTGCCGGAAAGTATTGAAAATGAACGAAGATCGCGACGCTAGCGGCCATTGGTGGGCCGCTAACGGTCATTGGTGGTTCGCTAACGCAGCCCAAGTGCGTGTCGCTAGCGCAGTTAGCGTGTGGATTCCAGGATTGCATAAAAGTAATAAAAATGAACGGAGATCGCGACGCTAGCGGTCATTGGTGGGCCGCTAACGGTCATTGATGGGCCGCTAACGCAGCCCAAGTGCGTTTCGCTAGCGCAGTTGGCGTGTGGATTCCAGGATTGCATAAAAGTAATACAAATGAACGGAGATCGCGACGCTAGCGGCCATTGGTGGGCCGCTAACGGTCATTGGTGGGCCGCTTACGAAAAACGAACGCCATTGGTGGGCCGCTAACGAAAAATGACCCACTTTGGCTGCCCGCTAACGAAAAATGAACGCTAGCGGCCATTGGTGAGCCGCTAACGGTCATTGATGGGCCGCTAACGAAAAATGAACGCCATTGGTGGACCGCTAACGAAAAATGGCACACTTTTGCTGCCCGCTAACGAAAAATGAAAGCTAGTGGCAATTGGTGGGCCGCTAACGGTCATTGGTGGGCCGCTAACGGTCATTGGTGGGCCGCTAACGCAGCAAAGTGAGTGTCGCTAGCGCAGTTGGCGTGTGGATTCCAGGATTGCAAGAAAGTATTAAAAATGAACGAAGATCGCGACGCTAGCGGCCATTGGTGGGCCGCTAATGGTCATTGGTGGGCCGCTAACGAAAAATGAACGCCATTGGTGGGCCGCTAACGAAAAATGACCCACTTTGGCTGCCCGCTAACGAAAAATGAACGCTAGCGGCCATTGGTGGGCCGCTAACGGTCATTGGTGGGCCGCTAACGCAGCAAAGTGAGTGTCGCTAGCGCAGTTGGCGTGTGGACTCGAGGATTGCTAGAAAGTAATAAAAATTAACAAAGATCGCGACGTTAGCGGCCATTGGTGGGCCGCTAACGGTTATTGGTGGGCCGCTAACGCAGCCCAAGTGCGTGTCGCTAGCGCAGTTGGCGTGTGGATTCCAGGATTGCAAGAAAGTAATAAAAATGATCGGAGATCGCGACGCTAGCGGCCATCGGTGAGCCGCTAACGGTCATTGGTGGGCCGCTAACGCAGCAAAGTGAGTGTCGCTAGCGCAGTTGGCGTGTGGACTCGAGGATTGCTAGAAAGTAATAAAAATTAACAAAGATCGCGACGTTAGCGGCCATTGGTGGGCCGCTAACGGTTATTGGTGGGCCGCTAACGCAGCCCAAGTGCGTGTCGCTAGCGCAGTTGGCGTGTGGATTCCAGGATTGCAAGAAAGTAATAAAAATAAACGGAGATCGCGACGCTAGCGGCCATTGGTGGGCCGCTAAGGGTCATTGGTGGGCCGCTAACGAAAAACGAACGCCATTGGTATGCCGCTAACGAAAAATGGACGCCATTGGTGGGCCGCTAACGAAAAATGGCGCACTTTTGCTGCCCGCTAACGAAAAATGAAAGCTAGTGACAATTGGTGGGCCGCTAACGGTCATTGGTGGGCCGCTAACGCAGCAAAGTGAGTGCCGCTAGCGCAGTTGGCGTGTGGATTCCAGGATTGCCGGAAAGTATTGAAAATGAACGAAGATCGCGACGCTAGCGGCCATTGGTGGGCCGCTAACGGTCATTGGTGGTTCGCTAACGCAGCCCAAGTGCGTGTCGCTAGCGCAGTTAGCGTGCGGATTCCAGGATTGCATAAAAGTAATAAAAATGAACGGAGATCGCGACGCTAGCGGCCATTGGTGGGCCGCTAACGGTCATTGGTTGGCCGCTAACGAAAAACGAACGCCATTGGTGGGCCGCTAACGAAAAATTACCCACTTTGGCTGCCCGCTAACGAAAAATGAACGCTAGCGGCCATTGGTGGGCCGCTAACGGTCATTGGTGAGCTGCTAACGCAGCAAAGTGATTGTCGCTAGCGCAGTTGGCGTGTGGATTCCAGGATTGCAAGAAAGTAATAAAAATGAACGGAGATCGCGACGCTAGCGGTCATTGGTGGGCCGCTAACGGTCATTGATGGGCCGCTAACGCAGCCCAAGTGCGTGTCGCTAGCGCAGTTGGCGTGTGGATTCCAGGATTGCATAAAAGTAATAAAAATGAACGGAGATCGCGACGCTAGCGGCCATTGGTGGGCCGCTAACGGTCATTGGTGGGCCGCTAACGAAAAACGAACGCCATTGGTGGGCCGCTAACGGAAAATGACCCACTTTGGCTGCCCGCTAACGAAAAATGAACGCTAACGGCCATTGGTGGGCCGCTAACGGTCATTGATGGGCCGCTAACGAAAAATGAACGCCATTGGTGGACCGCTAACGAAAAATGGCGCACTTTTGCTGCCCGCTAACGAAAAATGAAAGCTAGTGGCAATTGGTGGGCCGCTAACGGTCATTGGTGGGCCGCTAACGCAGCAAAGTGAGTGTCGCTAGCGCAGTTGGCGTGTGGATTCCAGGATTGCAAGAAAGTATTAAAAATGAACGAAGATCGCGACGCTAGCGGCCATTGGTGGGCCGCTAACGGTCATTGGTGGGCCGCTAACGAAAAATGAACGCCATTGGTGGGCCGCTAACGAAAAATGACCCACTTTGGCTGCCCGCTAACGAAAAATGGACGCTAGCGGCCATTGGTGGGCCGCTAACGGTCATTGGTGGGCCGCTAACGCAGCAAAGTGAGTGTCGCTAGCGCAGTTGGCGTGTGGACTCCAGGATTGCAAGAAAGTAATAAAAATTAACAAAGATCGCGACGTTTGCGGCCATTGGTGGGCCGCTAACGGTTATTGGTGGGCCGCTAACGCAGCCCAAGTGCGTGTCGCTAGCGCAGTTGGCGTGTGGATTCCAGGATTGCAAGAAAGTAATAAAAATGATCGGAGATCGCGACGCTAGCGGCCATTGGTGAGTCGCTAACGGTCATTGGTGGGCAGGTAACGCAGCCCGAGTGCGTGTCGCTAGCGCAGTTGGCGTGTGGATTCCAGGATTGCAAGAAAGTAATAAAAATGAACGGAGATCGCGACGCTAACGGCCATTGGTGGGCCGCTAACGGTCATTGGTGGGCCGCTAACGAAAAACGAACGCCATTGGTGGGCCGCTAACGAAAAATGACCCACTTTGGCTGCCCGCTAACGAATAATGAACGCTAGCGGCCATTGGTGGGCCGCTAACGGTCATTGGTGAGCCGCTAACGCAGCAAAGTGAGTGTCGCTAGCGCAGTTGGCGTGTGGATTCCAGGATTGCATAAAAGTAATAAAAATGAACGGAGATCGCGACGCTAGCGGCCATTGGTGGGCCGCTAACGGTCATTGGTGGGCCGCTAACGAAAAACGAACGCCATTGGTGGGCCGTTAACGAAAAATGACCCACTTTGGCTGCCCGCTAACGAAAAATGAACGCTAGCGGCCATTGGTGGGCCGCTAACGGTCATTGGTGAGCTGCTAACGCAGCAAAGTGAGTGTCGCTAGCGCAGTTGGCGTGTGGATTCCAGGATTGCAAGAAAGTAATAAAAATGAACGGAGATCGCGACGCTAGCGGCCATTGGTGGGCCGCTAACGGTCATTGGTGGGCCGCTAACGCAGCCCAAGTGCGTGTCGCTAGCGCAGTTAGCGTGTGGATTCCAGGATTGCATAAAAGTAATAAAAATGAACGGAGATCGCGACGCTAGCGGCCATTGGTGGGCCGCTAACGGTCATTGGTGGGCCGCTAACGAAAAACGAACGCCATTGGTGGGCCGCTAACGAAAAATGACCCACTTTGGCTGCCCGCTAACGAAAAATGAACGCTAGCGGCCATTGGTGGGCCGCTAACGGTCATTGGTGAGCCGCTAACGCAGCAAAGTGAGTGTCGCTAGCGCAGTTGGCGTGTGGATTCCAGGATTGCAAGAAAGTAATAAAAATGATCGGAGATCGCGACGCTAGCGGCCATTGGTGAGCCGCTAACGGTCATTGGTGAGCTGCTAACGCAGCAAAGTGAGTGTCGCAAGCGCAGTTGGCGTGTGGATTCCAGGATTGCAAGAAAGTAATAAAAATGAACGGAGATCGCGACGCTAGCGGCCATTGGTGGGCCGCTAACGGTCATTGGTGGGCCGCTAACGCAGCCCAAGTGCGTGTCGCTAGCGCAGTTAGCGTGTGGATTCCAGGATTGCATAAAAGTAATAAAAATGAACGGAGATCGCGACGCTAGCGGCCATTGGTGGGCCGCTAACGGTCATTGGTGGGCCGCTAACGAAAAACGAACGCCATTGGTGGACCGCTAACGAAAAATGACCCACTTTGGCTGCCCGCTAACGAAAAATGAACGCTAGCGGCCATTGGTGGGCCGCTAACGGTCATTGGTGAGCGGCTAACGCAGCAAAGTGAGTGTCGCTAGCGCAGTTGGCGTGTGGATTCCAGGATTGCAAGAAAGTAATAAAAATGAACGGAGATCGCGACGCTAGCGGTCATTGGTGGGCCGCTAACGGTCATTGATGGGCCGCTAACGCAGCCCAAGTGCGTGTCGCTAGCGCAGTTGGCGTGTGGATTCCAGGATTGCATAAAAGTAATAAAAATGAACGGAGATCGCGACGCTAGCGGCCATTGGTGGGCCGCTAACGGTCATTGGTGGGCCGCTAACGAAAAACGAACGCCATTGGTGGGCCGCTAACGGAAAATGACTCACTTTGGCTGCCCGCTAACGAAAAATGAACGCTAGCGGCCATTGGTGGGCCGCTAACGGTCATTGATGGGCCGCTAACGAAAAATGAACGCCATTGGTGGACCGCTAACGAAAAATGGCGCACTTTTGCTGCCCGCTAACGAAAAATGAAAGCTAGTGGCAATTGGTGGGCCGCTAACGGTCATTGGTGGGCAGGTAACGCAGCCCGAGTGCGTGTCGCTAGCGCAGTTGGCGTGTGGATTCCAGGATTGCAAGAAAGTAATAAAAATGAACGGAGATTGCGACGCTAGCGGCCATTGGTGGGCCGCTAACGGTCATTGGTGGGCCGCTAACGAAAAACGAACGCCATTGGTGGGCCGCTAACGAAAAATGACCCACTTTGGCTGCCCGCTAACGAATAATGAACGCTAGCGGCCATTGGTGGGCCGCTAACGGTCATTGGTGAGCCGCTAACGCAGCAAAGTGAGTGTCGCTAGCGCAGTTGGCGTGTGGATTCCAGGATTGCATAAAAGTAATAAAAATGAACGGAGATCGCGACGCTAGCGGCCATTGGTGGGCCGCTAACGGTCATTGGTGGGCCGCTAACGAAAAACGAACGCCATTGGTGGGCCGTTAACGAAAAATGACCCACTTTGGCTGCCCGCTAACGAAAAATGAACGCTAGCGGCCATTGGTGGGCCGCTAACGGTCATTGGTGAGCTGCTAACGCAGCAAAGTGAGTGTCGCTAGCGCAGTTGGCGTGTGGATTCCAGGATTGCAAGAAAGTAATAAAAATGAACGGAGATCGCGACGCTAGCGGCCATTGGTGGGCCGCTAACGGTCATTGGTGGGCCGCTAACGCAGCCCAAGTGCGTGTCGCTAGCGCAGTTAGCGTGTGGATTCCAGGATTGCATAAAAGTAATAAAAATGAACGGAGATCGCGACGCTAGCGGCCACTGGTGGGCCGCTAACGGTCATTGGTGGGCCGCTAACGAAAAACGAACGCCATTGGTGGGCCGCTAACGAAAAATGACCCACTTTGGCTGCCCGCTAACGAAAAATGAACGCTAGCGGCCATTGGTGGGCCGCTAACGGTCATTGGTGAGCCGCTAACGCAGCAAAGTGAGTGTCGCTAGCGCAGTTGGCGTGTGGATTCCAGGATTGCAAGAAAGTAATAAAAATGATCGGAGATCGCGACGCTAGCGGCCATTGGTGAGCCGCTAACGGTCATTGGTGAGCTGCTAACGCAGCAAAGTGAGTGTCGCTAGCGCAGTTGGCGTGTGGATTCCAGGATTGCAAGAAAGTAATAAAAATGATCGGAGATCGCGACGCCAGCGGCCATTGGTGAGCCGCTAACGGTCATTGGTGAGCTGCTAACGCAGCAAAGTGAGTGTCGCTAGCGCAGTTGGCGTGTGGATTCCAGGATTGTAAGAAAGTAATAAAAATGAACGGAGATCGCGACGCTAGCGGCCATTGGTGGGCCGCTAACGGTCATTGGTGGGCCGCTAACGCAGCCCAAGTGCGTGTCGCTAGCGCAGTTAGCGTGTGGATTCCAGGATTGCATAAAAGTAATAAAAATGAACGGAGATCGCGACGCTAGCGGCCATTGGTGGGCCGCTAACGGTCATTGGTGGGCCGCTAACGAAAAACGAACGCCATTGGTGGACCGCTAACGAAAAATGACCCACTTTGGCTGCCCGCTAACGAAAAATGAACGCTAGCGGCCATTGGTGGGCCGCTAACGGTCATTGGTGAGCTGCTAACGCAGCAAAGTGAGTGTCGCTAGCGAAGTTGGCGTGTGGATTCCAGGATTGCAAGAAAGTAATAAAAATTAACGGAGATCGCGACGCTAGCGGCCATTGGTGTTCCGCTAACGGTCATTGGTGGGCCGCTAACGCAGCTCAAGTGCGTGTCGCTAGCGCAGTTAGCGTGTGGATTCCAGGATTGCATAAAAGTAATAAAAATGAACGGAGATCGCGACGCTAGCGGCCATTGGTGGGCCGCTAACGGTCATTGGTGGGCCGCTAACGAAAAACGAACGCCATTGGTGGGCCGCTAACGAAAAATGACCCACTTTGGCTGCCCGCTAACGAAAAATGAGCGCTAGCGGCCATTGGTGGGCCGCTAACGGTCATTGGTGAGCCGCTAACGCAGCAAAGTGAGTGTCGCTAGCGCAGTTGGCGTGTGGATTCCAGGATTGCAAGAAAGTAATAAAAATGATCGGAGATCGCGACGCTAGCGGCCATTGGTGAGCCGCTAACGGTCATTGGTGAGCTGCTAACGCAGCAAAGTGAGTGTCGCTAGCGCAGTTGGCGTGTGGATTCCAGGATTGCAAGAAAGTAATAAAAATGAACGGGGATCGCGACGCTAGCGGCCATTGGTGGGCCGCTAACGGTCATTGGTGGGCCGCTAACGCAGCCCAAGTGCGTGTCGCTAGCGCAGTTAGCGTGTGGATTCCAGGATTGCATAAAAGTAATAAAAATGAACGGAGATCGCGACGCTAGCGGCCATTGGTGGGCCGCTAACGGTCATTGGTGGGCCGTCAACGAAAAACGAACGCCATTGGTGGGCCGCTAACGAAAAATGACCCACTTTGGCTGCCCGCTAACGAAAAATGAACGCTAGCGGTCATTGGTGGGCCGCTAACGGTCATTGGTGGGCCGCTAACGCAGCAAAGTGAGTGTCGCTAGCGCAATTGGCGTGTGGATTCCAGGATTGCAAGAAAGTAATAAAAATGAACGAAGATCGCGACGCTAGCGGCCATTGGTGGGCCGCTAACGGTCATTGGTGGGCCGCTAACGAAAAATGGACGCCATTGGTGAGCCGCTAACGAAAAATGGCGCACTTTTGCTGCCCGCTAACGAAAAATGAAAGCTAGTGACAATTGGTGGGCCGCTAACGGTATTTGGTGGGCCGCTAACGCAGCAAAGTGAGTGCCGCTAGCGCAGTTGGCGTGTGGATTCCAGGATTGCCGGAAAGTATTGAAAATGAACGAAGATCGCGACGCTAGCGGCCATTGGTGGGCCGCTAACGGTCATTGGTGGTTCGCTAACGCAGCCCAAGTGCGTGTCGCTAGCGCAGTTAGCGTGTGGATTCCAGGATTGCACAAAAGTAATAAAAATGAACGGAGATCGCGACGCTAGCGGCCATTGGTGGGCCGCTAACTTTCATTGGTGGGCCGCTAACGAAAAACGAACGCCATTGGTGGGCCGCTAACGAAAAATTACCCACTTTGGCTGCCCGCTAACGAAAAATGAACGCTAGCGGCCATTGGTGGGCCGCTAACGCTCATTGGTGAGCTGCTAACGCAGCAAAGTAAGTGTCGCTAGCGCAGTTGGCGTGTGGATTCCAGGATTGCAAGAAAGTAATAAAAATGAACGGAGATCGCGACGCTAGCGGTCATTGGTGGGCCGCTAACGGTCATTGATGGGCCGCTAACGCAGCCCAAGTGCGTGTCGCTAGCGCAGTTGGCGTGTGGATTCCAGGATTGCATAAAAGTAATAAAAATGAACGGAGATCGCGACGCTAGCGGCCATTGGTGGGCCGCTAACGGTCATTGGTGGGCCGCTAACGAAAAACGAACGCCATTGGTGGGCCGCTAACGGAAAATGACCCACTTTGGCTGCCCGCTAACGAAAAATGAACGCTAGCGGCCATTGGTGGGCCGCTAACGGTCATTGATGGGCCGCTAACGAAAAATGAACGCCATTTGTGGACCGCTAACGAAAAACGAACGCCATTGGTGGGCCGCTAACGGAAAATGACCCACTTTGGCTGCCCGCTAACGAAAAATGAAAGCTAGTGGCAATTGGTGGGCCGCTAACGGTCATTGGTGGGCCGCTAACGCAGCAAAGTGAGTGTCGCTAGCGCAGTTGGCGTGTGGATTCCAGGATTGCAAGAAAGTATTAAAAATGAACGAAGATCGCGACGCTAGCGGCCATTGGTGGGCCGCTAACGGTCATTGGTGGGCCGCTAACGAAAAATGAACGCCATTGGTGGGCCGCTAACGAAAAATGACCCACTTTGGCTGCCCGCTAACGAAAAATGGACGCTAGCGGCCATTGGTGGGCCGCTAACGGTCATTGGTGGGCCGCTAACGCAGCAAAGTGAGTGTCGCTAGCGCAGTTGGCGTGTGGACTCCAGGATTGCAAGAAAGTAATAAAAATTAACAAAGATCGCGACGTTTGCGGCCATTGGTGGGCCGCTAACGGTTATTGGTGGGCCGCTAACGCAGCCCAAGTGCGTGTCGCTAGCGCAGTTGGCGTGTGGATTCCAGGATTGCAAGAAAGTAATAAAAATGATCGGAGATCGCGACGCTAGCGGCCATTGGTGAGCCGCTAACGGTCATTGGTGGGCAGGTAACGCAGCCCGAGTGCGTGTCGCTAGCGCAGTTGGCGTGTGGATTCCAGGATTGCAAGAAAGTAATAAAAATGAACGGAGATCGCGACGCTAGCGGCCATTGGTGGGCCGCTAACGGTCATTGGTGGGCCGCTAACGAAAAACGAACGCCATTGGTGGGCCGCTAACGAAAAATGACCCACTTTGGCTGCCCGCTAACGAATAATGAACGCTAGCGGCCATTGGTGGGCCGCTAACGGTCATTGGTGAGCCGCTAACGCAGCAAAGTGAGTGTCGCTAGCGCAGTTGGCGTGTGGATTCCAGGATTGCATAAAAGTTATAAAAATGAACGGAGATCGCGACGCTAGCGGCCATTGGTGGGCCGCTAACGGTCATTGGTGGGCCGCTAACGAAAAACGAACGCCATTGGTGGGCCGTTAACGAAAAATGACCCACTTTGGCTGCCCGCTAACGAAAAATGAACGCTAGCGGCCATTGGTGGGCCGCTAACGGTCATTGGTGAGCTGCTAACGCAGCAAAGTGAGTGTCGCTAGCGCAGTTGGCGTGTGGATTCCAGGATTGCAAGAAAGTAATAAAAATGAACGGAGATCGCGACGCTAGCGGCCATTGGTGGGCCGCTAACGGTCATTGGTGGGCCGCTAACGCAGCCCAAGTGCGTGTCGCTAGCGCAGTTAGCGTGTGGATTCCAGGATTGCATAAAAGTAATAAAAATGAACGGAGATCGCGACGCTAGCGGCCACTGGTGGGCCGCTAACGGTCATTGGTGGGCCGCTAATGAAAAACGAACGCCATTGGTGGGCCGCTAACGAAAAATGACCCACTTTGGCTGCCCGCTAACGAAAAATGAACGCTAGCGGCCATTGGTGGGCCGCTAACGGTCATTGGTGAGCCGCTAACGCAGCAAAGTGAGTGTCGCTAGCGCAGTTGACGTGTGGATTCCAGGATTGCAAGAAAGTAATAAAAATGATCGGAGATCGCGACGCTAGCGGCCATTGGTGAGCCGCTAACGGTCAATGGTGAGCTGCTAACGCAGCAAAGTGAGTGTCGCTAGCGCAGTTGGCGTGTGGATTCCAGGATTGCAAGAAAGTAATAAAAATGATCGGAGATCGCGACGCCAGCGGCCATTGGTGAGCCGCTAACGGTCATTGGTGAGCTGCTAACGCAGCAAAGTGAGTGTCGCTAGCGCAGTTGGCGTGTGGATTCCAGGATTGCAAGAAAGTAATAAAAATGAACGGAGATCGCGACGCTAGCGGCCATTGGTGGGCCGCTAACGGTCATTGGTGGGCCGCTAACGCAGCCCAAGTGCGTGTCGCTAGCGCAGTTAGCGTGTGGATTCCAGGATTGCATAAAAGTAATAAAAATGAACGGAGATCGCGACGCTAGCGGCCATTGGTGGGCCGCTAACGGTCATTGGTGGGCCGCTAACGAAAAACGAACGCCATTGGTGGACCGCTAACGAAAAATGACCCACTTTGGCTGCCCGCTATCGAAAAATGAACGCTAGCGGCCATTGGTGGGCCGCTAACGGTCATTGGTGAGCGGCTAACGCAGCAAAGTGAGTGTCGCTAGCGCAGTTGGCGTGTGGATTCCAGGATTGCAAGAAAGTAATAAAAATGAACGGAGATCGCGACGCTAGCGGTCATTGGTGGGCCGCTAACGGTCATTGATGGGCCGCTAACGCAGCCCAAGTGCGTGTCGCTAGCGCAGTTGGCGTGTGGATTCCAGGATTGCATAAAAGTAATAAAAATGAACGGAGATCGCGACGCTAGCGGCCATTGGTGGGCCGCTAACGGTCATTGGTGGGCCGCTAACGAAAAACGAACGCCATTGGTGGGCCGCTAACGGAAAATGACCCACTTTGGCTGCCCGCTAACGAAAAATGAACGCTAGCGGCCATTGGTGGGCCGCTAACGGTCATTGATGGGCCGCTAACGAAAAATGAACGCCATTGGTGGACCGCTAACGAAAAATGGCGCACTTTTGCTGCCCGCTAACGAAAAATGAAAGCTAGTGGCAATTGGTGGGCCGCTAACGGTCATTGGTGGGCCGCTAACGCAGCAAAGTGAGTGTCGCTAGCGCAGTTGGCGTGTGGATTCCAGGATTGCAAGAAAGTATTAAAAATGAATGAAGATCGCGACGCTAGCGGCCATTGGTGGGCCGCTAACGGTCATTGGTGGGCCGCTAACGAAAAATGAACGCCATTGGTGGGCCGCTAACGAAAAATGACCCACTTTGGCTGCCCGCTAACGAAAAATGGACGCTAGCGGCCATTGGTGGGCCGCTAACGGTCATTGGTGGGCCGCTAACGCAGCAAAGTGAGTGTCGCTAGCGCAGTTGGCGTGTGGACTCCAGGATTGCAAGAAAGTAATAAAAATTAACAAAGATCGCGACGTTTGCGGCCATTGGTGGGCCGCTAACGGTTATTGGTGGGCCGCTAACGCAGCCCAAGTGCGTGTCGCTAGCGCAGTTGGCGTGTGGATTCCAGGATTGCAAGAAAGTAATAAAAATGATCGGAGATCGCGACGCTAGCGGCCATTGGTGAGCCGCTAACGGTCATTGGTGGGCAGGTAACGCAGCCCGAGTGCGTGTCGCTAGCGCAGTTGGCGTGTGGATTCCAGGATTGCAAGAAAGTAATAAAAATGAACGGAGATCGCGACGCTAGCGGCCATTGGTGGGCCGCTAACGGTCATTGGTGAGCCGCTAACGCAGCAAAGTGAGTGTCGCTAGCGCAGTTGGCGTGTGGATTCCAGGATTGCATAAAAGTAATAAAAATGAACGGAGATCGCGACGCTAGCGGCCATTGGTGGGCCGCTAACGGTCATTGGTGGGCCGCTAACGAAAAACGAACGCCATTGGTGGGCCGTTAACGAAAAATGACCCACTTTGGCTGCCCGCTAACGAAAAATGAACGCTAGCGGCCATTGGTGGGCCGCTAACGGTCATTGGTGAGCTGCTAACGCAGCAAAGTGAGTGTCGCTAGCGCAGTTGGCGTGTGGATTCCAGGATTGCAAGAAAGTAATAAAAATGAACGGAGATCGCGACGCTAGCGGCCATTGGTGGGCCGCTAACGGTCATTGGTGGGCCGCTAACGCAGCCCAAGTGCGTGTCGCTAGCGCAGTTAGCGTGTGGATTCCAGGATTGCATAAAAGTAATAAAAATGAACGGAGATCGCGACGCTAGCGGCCACTGGTGGGCCGCTAACGGTCATTGGTGGGCCGCTAACGAAAAACGAACGCCATTGGTGGGCCGCTAACGAAAAATGACCCACTTTGGCTGCCCGCTAACGAAAAATGAACGCTAGCGGCCATTGGTGGGCCGCTAACGGTCATTGGTGAGCCGCTAACGCAGCAAAGTGAGTGTCGCTAGCGCAGTTGGCGTGTGGATTCCAGGATTGCAAGAAAGTAATAAAAATGATCGGAGATCGCGACGCTAGCGGCCATTGGTGAGCCGCTAACGGTCATTGGTGAGCTGCTAACGCAGCAAAGTGAGTGTCGCTAGCGCAGTTGGCGTGTGGATTCCAGGATTGCAAGAAAGTAATAAAAATGATCGGAGATCGCGACGCCAGCGGCCATTGGTGAGCCGCTAACGGTCATTGATGAGCTGCTAACGCAGCAAAGTGAGTGTCGCTAGCGCAGTTGGCGTGTGGATTCCAGGATTGCAAGAAAGTAATAAAAATGAACGGAGATCGCGACGCTAGCGGCCATTGGTGGGCCGCTAACGGTCATTGGTGGGCCGCTAACGCAGCCCAAGTGCGTGTCGCTAGCGCAGTTAGCGTGTGGATTCCAGGATTGCATAAAAGTAATAAAAATGAACGGAGATCGCGACGCTAGCGGCCATTGGTGGGCCGCTAACGGTCATTGGTGGGCCGCTAACGAAAAACGAACGCCATTGGTGGACCGCTAACGAAAAATGACCCACTTTGGCTGCCCGCTAACGAAAAATGAACGCTAGCGGCCATTGGTGGGCCGCTAACGGTCATTGGTGAGCGGCTAACGCAGCAAAGTGAGTGTCGCTAGCGCAGTTGGCGTGTGGATTCCAGGATTGCAAGAAAGTAATAAAAATGAACAGAGATCGCGACGCTAGCGGTCATTGGTGGGCCGCTAACGGTCATTGATGGGCCGCTAACGCAGCCCAAGTGCGTGTCGCTAGCGCAGTTGGCGTGTGGATTCCAGGATTGCATAAAAGTAATAAAAATGAACGGAGATCGCGACGCTAGCGGCCATTGGTGGGCCGCTAACGGTCATTGGTGGGCCGCTAACGAAAAACGAACGCCATTGGTGGGCCGCTAACGAAAAATGACCCACTTTGGCTGCCCGCTAACGAAAAATGAACGCTAGCGGCCATTGGTGGGCCGCTAACGGTCATTGGTGAGCTGCTAACGCAGCAAAGTGAGTGTCGCTAGCGAAGTTGGCGTGTGGATTCCAGGATTGCAAGAAAGTAATAAAAATTAACGGAGATCGCGACGCTAGCGGCCATTGGTGTTCCGCTAACGGTCATTGGTGGGCCGCTAACGCAGCTCAAGTGCGTGTCGCTAGCGCAGTTAGCGTGTGGATTCCAGGATTGCATAAAAGTAATAAAAATGAACGGAGATCGCGACGCTAGCGGCCATTGGTGGGCCGCTAACGGTCATTGGTGGGCCGCTAACGAAAAACGAACGCCATTGGTGGGCCGCTAACGAAAAATGACCCACTTTGGCTGCCCGCTAACGAAAAATGAGCGCTAGCGGCCATTGGTGGGCCGCTAACGGTCATTGGTGAGCCGCTAACGCAGCAAAGTGAGTGTCGCTAGCGCAGTTGGCGTGTGGATTCCAGGATTGCAAGAAAGTAATAAAAATGATCGGAGATCGCGACGCTAGCGGCCATTGGTGAGCCGCTAACGGTCATTGGTGAGCTGCTAACGCAGCAAAGTGAGTGTCGCTAGCGCAGTTGGCGTGTGGATTCCAGGATTGCAAGAAAGTAATAAAAATGAACGGAGATCGCGACGCTAGCGGCCATTGGTGGGCCGCTAACGGTCATTGGTGGACCGCTAACGCAGCCCAAGTGCGTGTCGCTAGCGCAGTTAGCGTGTGGATTCCAGGATTGCATAAAAGTAATAAAAATGAACGGAGATCGCGACGCTAGCGGCCATTGGTGGGCCGCTAACGGTCATTGGTGGGCCGCTAACGAAAAACGAACGCCATTGGTGGGCCGCTAACGAAAAATGACCCACTTTGGCTGCCCGCTAACGAAAAATGAACGCTAGCGGTCATTGGTGGGCCGCTAACGGTCATTGGTGGGCCGCTAACGCAGCAAAGTGAGTGTCGCTAGCGCAATTGGCGTGTGGATTCCAGGATTGCAAGAAAGTAATAAAAATTAACAAAGATCGCGACGTTAGCGGCCATTGGTGGGCCGCTAACGGTTATTGGTGGGCCGCTAACGCAGCCCAAGTGCGTGTCGCTAGCGCAGTTGGCGTGTGGATTCCAGGATTGCAAGAAAGTAATAAAAATGATCGGAGATCGCGACGCTAGCGGCCATTGGTGAGCCGCTAACGGTCATTGGTGGGCAGGTAACGCAGCCCGAGTGCGTGTCGCTAGCGCAGTTGGCGTGTGGATTCCAGGATTGCAAGAAAGTAATAAAAATAAACGGAGATCGCGACGCTAGCGGCCATTGGTGGGCCGCTAACGGTCATTGGTGGGCCGCTAACGCAGCTCAAGTGCGTGTCGCTAGCGCAGTTGGCGTGTGGATTCCAGGATTGCCGGAAAGTATTGAAAATGAACGAAGATCGCGACGCTAGCGGTCATTGGTGGGCCGCTAACGGTCATTGGTGGGCCGCTAACGAAAAATGGACGCCATTGGTGGGCCGCTAACGAAAAATGGCGCACTTTTGCTGCCCGCTAACGAAAAATGAAAGCTAGTGACAATTGGTGGGCCGCTAACGGTATTTGGTGGGCCGCTAACGCAGCAAAGTGAGTGCCGCTAGCGCAGTTGGCGTGTGGATTCCAGGATTGCCGGAAAGTATTGAAAATGAACGAAGATCGCGACGCTAGCGGCCATTGGTGGGCCGCTAACGGTCATTGGTGGTTCGCTAACGCAGCCCAAGTGCGTGTCGCTAGCGCAGTTAGCGTGTGGATTCCAGGATTGCACAAAAGTAATAAAAATGAACGGAGATCGCGACGCTAGCGGCCATTGGTGGGCCGCTAACTTTCATTGGTGGGCCGCTAACGAAAAACGAACGCCATTGGTGGGCCGCTAACGAAAAATGACCCACTTTGGCTGCCCGCTAACGAAAAATGAACGCTAGCGGCCATTGGTGGGCCGCTAACGTTCATTGGTGAGCTGCTAACGCAGCAAAGTGAGTGTCGCTAGCCCAGTTGGCGTGTGGATTCCAGGATTGCAAGAAAGTAATAAAAATGAACGGAGATCGCGACGCTAGCGGCCATTGGTTGGCCGCTAACGGTCATTGGTGGGCCGCTAACGCAGCCCAAGTGCGTGTCGCTAGCGCAGTTAGCGTGTGGATTCCAGGATTGCATAAAAGTAATAAAAATGAACGGAGATCGCGACGCTAGCGGCCATTGGTGGGCCGCTAACGGTCATTGGTGGGCCGCTAACGAAAAAAGAACGCCATTTCCGCTAACGGTCATTGATGGGCCGCTAACGAAAAACGAACGCCATTGGTGGGCCGCTAACGAAAAATGACCCACTTTGGCTGCCCGCTAACGAAAAATGAACGCTAGCGGCCATTGGTGGGCCGCTAACGGTCATTGGTGAGCTGCTTACGCAGCAAAGTGAGTGTCGCTAGCGCAGTTGGCGTGTGGATTCCAGGATTGCAAGAAAGTAATAAAAATGAACGGAGATCGCGACGCTAGCGGCCATTGGTGGGCCGCTAACGGTCATTGGTGGGCCGCTAACGCAGCCCAAGTGCGTGTCGCTAGCGCAGTTAGCGTGTGGATTCCAGGATTGCATAAAATTAATAAAAATGAACGGAGATCGCGACGCTAGCGGCCATTGGTGGGCCGCTAACGGTCATTGGTGGGCCGCTAACGAAAAACGAACGCCATTGGTGGACCGCTAACGAAAAATGACCCACTTTGGCTGCCCGCTAACGAAAAATGAACGCTAGCGGCCATTGGTGGGCCGCTAACGGTCATTGGTGAGCCGCTAACGCAGCAAAGTGAGTGTCGCTAGCGCAGTTGGCGTGTGGATTCCAGGATTGCAAGAAAGTAATAAAAA